>CAVLGW020000077.1:0-50000 GCA_963669155.1 Arbacia lixula
AGCTTTAAACATGATATTCAATATGCCCCCCTGTGGAATTAGCGGACCAGCGCCAACTTGTGCCCAAAGCATTACGGTGGAACTGCTAAATTTGTTTAGAATTATAGTAAATTACAGTTTTTGGGCTGATGTCATCAATGTTTTTCAAACTTGGCAAATAGCTGTCAAATGTCAAGATACATGTTTGGATACAGTTTCAGGCCTTTTGCAATTTGCATTTTGATTTTAGAGCAGGCAGAAGTTGTTCAGGCATTTTTGGGAAGAGTGCCACATTTCACCAATCTGACAATAGTAACCTATTCAAGTTTTAGTACATCTGGAAAGGGTGTGGCTTGAAAAATCTATAATAAGAAAAGGGTACGGATCGGGCCAATTGTGATAGAGTTACAGCTGTGGATAGATGGCGATTTGGAAACTTTAGAGGACGCTGTTTAAAATATATACGTTACTACTCGTGCATGAAACTTGGCAAAGATTTGTGCTATGATAAGATAAAGATATGACATACATCCCAGATGCATACAAATATTAATTAAAAATTAATTAGATATTATTTAATTGAAGGTGCATTTTTCTTGTTTTTGGGTGTTTTGACATAGACGATTTGGGTCTGGGCTTTAAAGCTATGAAAATGGAGTTTTTTGCTGTGGGTAATTTTTGGTCTGTAAAGAACAAGTCTTAGACTCCTCACCGAGCTTTGTTAGAAGTTGATAGCCCTTACTGTATGGAAGCTATGAAGGACTGAAAATAGGTCCTCTTTTTACAAAATGGTGGGCAAGCTGCCAATACAGTCTAGCAAGGGACACAGGAAAAGAGGCAGTTATAAATGAGTGGACTTTATGTACAGGTTGGTGACCACTTTGAGGCAAACATGACAACTGCCTTTGCGACCTTTCTTGTATACATGCAGGCACAGCAGGTTTCATGCAATATACACAAATACATTCATGCACCTTGTCTTTTTAGTTATCAAGATTTCAAAAGAAATTTGAAACTTAAATTATGATTGAATATTAAAATTTGTTATGTGGTATGTATAAATTAAATGTCTTACCAGGTCATCTAGGTTCGATGCCATGGTATTTCTGGAGCCTGGTCTAGATAACGCCTTGACACTGCCATTCTTCTTTCTCTGCTTCTCAAGAGCTTGACGTTTCAATTGGTCCCGTTCTAAAAGGAAAATAGTAGTAAGCAAACCAACATCTTGAATATATAAATATAAATAACCCTTGTATTACAGTATGTGGTAGGTAAACAGTAGCTCATGATGTAATGATTGGATAAAAGAGTGTGTGCATTCCTAGCTACCAGATAATTCTGTCAATACCTTTTGAGAAGCGGAGCATCAACAGTTTATGATACCACCAAATCAAGTTCCTATAATTTTTCTGAAATTTTGGCACTCAAAGTTTGAGGTATGGAGTCACCTTACAAGACACGCAATGACGCTTTTTCAGTCACACATCAAACCAAATATTAAATGTCATCAGGATTCATTTTTCCAAGTTACACACAAAAAAAAGCAAAAAAGTTTGTACTTACTGATGGTGCTTGATGTCCATGCCTTCGGTACTGATGAATCAATACGAGCTGTAATGACAAAAAAAAAGTACAAGCACCTTCCAGGATTCATTGAATATCACATACATTTTCAAATGTTATTTGAGGAATCATAACATAGCACAATTATTCATTTTCCAGTAAAACGAAGTGTTGATTTGTATAAAAATGCAGGACTAGTATTGGACTACTAGTCCATGGACTAGTATTGCACATGACTTTGTCTACTGTTTAAGATATTTCTACCTTTGATGAAGTCATGTCAAGAATCATGTTCTGGAGGATTTTTTGGATCTGGGGTATGAAGAGCTTGCATTGTTATAGTTATGATATATATATGTTTTACTGGTAATCTCTGTTCACAGATAGTTATGATATATATATGTTTTACTGGTAATCTCTGTTCACAGATAGTTATGATATATATATATGTTTTACTGGTAATCTCTATTCACAGATAGTTATGATCTCTGTTTTACTGGTAATCTCTGTTCACAGATAGTTATGATCTCTGTTTTACTGGTAATCTCTGTTCACAGATAGTTATGATCTCTGTTTTACTGGTAATCTCTGTTCACAGATAGTTATGATCTCTGTATTACTGGTAATCTCTGTTCACAGATAGTTATGATCTCTGTTTTATTGGTAATCTCTGTTCACAGATAGTTATGATCTCTGTTTTATTGGTAATCTCTGTTCACAGATGATCTCTGTTTTACTGGTAATCTCTGTTCACAGATAGTTATGATCTCTGTTTTACTGGTAATCTCTGTTCACAGATAGTTATGATCTCTGTTTTACTGGTAATCTCTGTTCACAAATAGTTATGATCTCTGTTTTACTGGTAATCTCTGTTCACAGATAGTTATGATTTCTGTTTTATTGGTAATCTCTGTTCACAGATAGTTATGATCTCTGTTTTACTGGTAATCTCTGTTCACAAATAGTTATGATCTCTGTTTTACTGGTAATCTCTGTTCACAGATAGTTATGATCTCTGTTTTACTGGTAATCTCTGTTCACAGATAGTTATGATCTCTGTTTTACTGGTAATCTCTGTTCACAGATAGTTATGATCTCTGTTTTACTGGTAATCTCTGCCAGGAAAAATATCATCAGTTCATTTGCGGGGTCTACTTTTCAAGCATGATGTCTTGTTGTGCATTATGATTTCTCACATTGGCTTTTTTGTCATTGATTGCAGCTCTTTCACACTGAGCCCACAAGTAACATTTTCCCTGCTCTCTGGTCATGTAATATTGATTCGTAGAAACTCAAGCAGAGAAATAGAAGATTTTATATTCCACATACTAAGAATGTTGCTATATGATTGGACAAGAGTTGATAACGTGATAAAGCGTAGTTTTGGCCATCTGATCATCTGAGAAGAAAAGTTTGTTACACTCTAGGTGATAGTACATTTTGGTTTCGCTGATCTCGTCACTCCTCACAGTCCTAATGCTTGATCAATATTTTGAGTACGAGCGAAATAAAAGTGTGTTACACTCGGATTATCAATTGACTACTAATGCGTGCTAATGCGCGTCCTAGCGCGCATGCTAATGCATGTCCTAATGCGCGTCCTAACGCGTGTTCCCCATGGCAGCGGCTCGGGGTTAGGTAGAGAAGTAAACATTACTTTTTTACGTCAAATTGTCATTTTGTGTATAGATAGTTGGTTTCAGATGTGGAACATAAAGCAAATAATAAACTTTTGGTTTCAGGCAATGAGATGAGCTATCACTTCCTCGGCGATCTGAATGTTTACACTATCTTTCCTCAGCTGCGCTTCGGAAAGATAGCTACATCGAGATCGCCTCGGAAGTGATAGTTTGTCCCATCACCCTCACCAATGTTGATTATTTGCTTATTATATTCCACATACTAAGAATGCTGCTATATGATTGGTCAAGAGTTCATCACGTGATGAGGCGTAGTTTTTCCTATCAGATCACCTGAGAATAAAAGTTCGTTACACTCTAGGTGATAGTACTTTTTGGTTTTGCTGATTTCTTCACTCCTCACAGTCCTAATGCGTGATTAATATTTTGAGTACGCGCGAAATAAAAGTGCGTTACACTCGGACTATCAGCTCCCACTAACGCGTCCAAACGCGCGTCATAATGCGCGTCCTAATTAAACGCGCGTCATAATGCGCGTCATAATTAACGCGCATCCTAACGCGTGTTCCCCATGGCAGCGGCTCGGGGTTAGGTAGAGAAGTAATCATTACTTTTGTACGTCAAATTGTCATTTTTGGTATAGATAGTTGGTTTCAGATGTGGAATATAAATCAAATAATCAACTTTTGGTTTCAGGCAATGAGACGAACTATCACTTCCTCGGCGATCTGAATGTATACGCTATCTTTTCTCAGCTGCGCTTCGGAAAGATAGCTACATCCAGATTGCCTCGGAAGTGATAGTTCATCCCATCACCTTCACCAACGTTGATTATTTGTTTAATATCTTTTGTCTCCCCATGAGACATTTGTTCCTTTGCATAAACCTCAAAGAAAGGTCACAGATATTTCAAGGTTTCCCATATTTGAACTTTAACCAAACCTTCATGAGCTGTGATCATATCACATAGCTTCAAGGCAATTCCTTGAGAATACAGTACAAATGAAAGTATCAACAGTAGGAAAAATGAAAACTAAACCGAGTTTGTCTGAGTGAGTGTAGCGCTCAGTCGTAAGCCCACTGGCCATTCCACCGTGACCTGGGTGACATTTAAAGAAAAATGGCACTTTGAATCTTCTGCCATATCTATACCAACTGCATATATCCCTTGTTCATTTTATATCATTTACTAATGGTATTGGTGAAGTAGATCTTACTACAGAAAAAACTATAGAAAAAAAATCAGAAGTTTTTCACCCAGAAACCATGATTTCAGTGTAATTTCCTAAGGAAATACAGGTAATATCAATCTCAAACTCACAGGAATAAAAACTTTGATGACCTTCTGGGCTCTGTGCCTTATTGGCTTTGAATAGTATTGTCTCTTGAATTTATGACTCTCGTGACAGGAAACATGACTCACGTGACATACACTGTAGTTGAATTTAGCTCTTAGAGACTTTACATCAATAAATCATGATAAATGAGTAAAAGGGCAAACTAATGTGGTACACTGTACGAGTGCAATTTTTTTATCTTTAAAGATATGCATCCTTTTACCTGTGCATTAGATACATCATTACAAAAACGTTTTAACACACATACCTGTATAAAAATTTTAAAAAATCATTCCTTTGTCAAAAACAGAAACAGAGCACTTAATGGAATTATTTTGTACATAACATATGGGAGAGTACCTCATATGTGATGTTACAAAATTTGAATTTCAAAAGATCGTAAGTTTCATATCCTCTGATGGATTTTTGTCAAACCTTCACTAATGCATTTCTTTCATGTTTCTGCTTTTATTGAAACCAACTTGCCATCAGGGTGAACTATTACTTTATGTACTTACACTTTGCAGATCCAAGCTTCTTGTAGTGGACGTTGAGACTATTGATGACTTCATTCTGGTTAACAGCTCTCTTGTTATTGCTGGCATAGGCTGTACACAACAGCAGGAGACAAGATCAAAATTAAACATGATGTATAAGAGGTGATGAAAGATTATATGCACTATTCAATAGCTAATGTCACTCTTTTTCCCATTACAGTGGTAAGTGACACCATGCATGCAATGGTGCACTTGGCCAAAACGGAATTGCACAGCTGACGATTAATGTCATTACAAAAAAATGCGCATGTACGCGGACGTTAATGCATTGACGCAGTAATGTCAAAATTGGACGACGTGTTATGTCAATGGAAGGGGCATTTTATTTTAAATCATGAAATGATATAACGATCTTCTAGGAGCTGTATCTCACTTATGTTAGAGGCTTTTACTCTGAAATTTGAGTATGTTGTAGCTGAGTCTACTAGCTTTCCAGGACATTGTCTCCATTTCTTAATCAGATGTCAAGATCATGGCAAAATTTCAGCTTGAATATCAATTTCTAAATCATTGTAGCCCCTGCTGTCATTATGTGTTAAGTGAATGGGAAGATTTGTGGATGAATTGGTTAAGAGGCTGAGTTAGGAACATGCGACCCCGGTTCAATTCCTGGAGTGGGTTGGGTCATTATTTCATTCCTTTTGCAATGTGATTTTTGCCTCCTTCTCCTATTCTTTACCTTACTATGTCCTTCTCTTTGTTATTCTCTTTCTCTTCTTATTTTTTTTCTCTCGCCCCCCTTTTTTTTTTTTTTATAAATTACTATCATCTACATTTTGTAAGCACATAGATGTGACCATTTCAGGCAAGTCTCTGAAATGGTGTCACTGTTCATTTGTTAGCTGTTGTTTTGCATGAATCTGTATTCACAGACCACCTCATATTTGTACACAAGTATTTCTTGTTATTTTATTCAGTTTATAAAACAAAGAGATACAGCTCTGATATTCAGGTGATCTCAAAACAATACTTTTAACACTCAGGCTGTAGCCTTGTGATAATAGTATAGTTTTGATATCACCAAGTGCCTATAGTTTTAACCATGTACCTAAGATCAGTCTCTTTTTGTATGTCAGGAAAACAGGAGCTGTAGTGTATGTTTCAGAGGTTGAATGCCCAAATGAAATAGCATCTATGATTCAAGACACTCCCAAGGCAAAACCAGTCAAACTGTTGTTAAGGAGTTAATCCATTGCTGAGAGCTGTGGTCAGTTGTATGTGGAATCCTGCCCATCATATTCTCCTCTTCTCTCTTTATACCATGACCTGTTCTTCATGTCTCTAATCTATTTCTCTCTGAATCTTTTCTGAGCTCCTTTTATATGGTTTTCTTTATCTCCCCTCCCCCTTATTTGTTTATGACATCTCCTTTTGGGGAGAGAGATTTAGTGTAGCATGCACCAGCACAGTGAAAATATTGTTGTTGTTTTTCATTTCAGAGGCTCCATTTTTATTTTTTGGAAATTTTCGGAGGCTACTTTTCCAACTTTCGGGGGCTACTCTTTTTTTTTTTTTTTTTTTTTTTTTTTGGGGGGGGGCTACTTTTTCATCAATTCACAAAAGGATAAAATTTGTTGAGTTTATTTAGTAGGCTTACTCCCTAATATATCTTTGAGGTTTTGGGGCTCGTGCTTCATATTTATCCATTAACCTATCAACAAGGCATTAGCAATATTGTGTCTCGCCCACTTGCGAAAATAACCAGAAATATCGCGATCTCCGTTGCTACGCAAAAGAAAACTGAAACAAATAAATAAGCAACTTTAAACAGACAACATCAAAATCAGGTGCAAAATAGTGACTTTGAATAAATTTGCATAAATGTGCATGAGTAATGTTTGCCTAAATCTACATCAGTAATGCTCACACATGCTCACACAATTCTGTGCACAAGTTAGGAAGCCTTCACCAAGAGTCTTGAAAGTAAACTTTAATGTATGACCTCAAATGACCTTTGACCTTATCATGTGACCTCTTACAGCACAATAACATGCAGGTGCCCCCAGTGCATCCATCATCCAAGTTTGATTGCCATTGTAGCAACATGTGATGAGTTATGTGTGATAAGAGAGTCTTGCAAGTAAACTTTAACGTATGACCTCAAGTGACCTTTGACCTTATCCTGTGACCTCCAACGGTACCATAACATGTAGGTACCCCCAGTGCATCTATGACCCAAGTTAGGTTGTAATCCAAGCAACCTATGTGAAGTTATTTGTCAAAAGAGAGTCTTGCAGGTAAACTTTAACGTATGACCTCAAGTGACCTTTGACCTTATCCTGTGACCTCCAACAGCACCATAACATGTAGGTACCCCCAGTGCATCTATGACCCAAGTTAGGTTGTAATCCAAGCAACCCATGTGAAGTTATTTGTCAAAAGAGAGTCTTGCAGGTAAACTTTAACATATGACCTCAAATGACCTTTGACCTTATCCTGTGACCTCCAACGCCACCATAACATGAAGGTACCCCCAGTGCATCTATGACCCAAGTTAGGTTGTAATCCAAGCAACCTATGTGAAGTTATTTGTCAAAAGAGAGTCTTGCAGGTAAACTTTAACGTATGACCTCAAATGACCTTTGACCTTATCCTGTGACCTCCAACGGTACCATAACATGAAGGTACCCCCAGTGCATCTATGACCCAAGTTAGGTTGTAATCCAAGCAACCCATGTGAAGTTATTTGTCAAAAGAGAGTCTTGCAGGTAAACTTTAACGTATGACCTCAAATGACCTTTGACCTTATCCTGTGACCTCCAACAGCACCATAACATGAAGGTACCCCCAGTGCATCTATGACCCAAGTTAGGTTGTAATCCAAGCAACCTATCTGAAGTTATTTGTCAAAAGAGAGTCTTGCAGGTAAACTTTAACGTATGACCTCAAATGACCTTTGACCTTATCCTGTGACCTCCAACGCCACCATAACATGAAGGTACCCCCAGTGCATCTATGACCCAAGTTAGGTTGTAATCCAAGCAACCCATGTGAAGTTATGGACCATAAGAGAGTCTTGCAGGTAAACTTTAACATTTGTGACGGACGACGGACGACGGACGGACGACGGACGGACGACGGACTGACGCCATTTGGATCCCTTAGTCTCGCCTTCACCTCCGGTGGGCGAGACAAAAAGTACGCAAGTAACTGGTTAAATAAAGTATTGCATTGATTTGATGCAAGAGTTGTTTTTGAAAACATGCATCACCATTTACCCAGTTAGTCAATTTGACAATGTACATGTATGTAAGTGAACACATGTACGTACCCAAAACGATAAGAAACAACGGGGCTCGTTATCTAACGACCCTTTCATTAGCGGTACAACTTATCAATGCAAAGAAGTGTTTCGGCCGTCAGGCAGAGTTAGACTAGCCAGGGCCAAGGGCACAAACATGCACATACATACACTCAGTAGAATTTGATATAAATCTTGTAATCTGAAATGAAGATTTGATAAATGTTATGAAGATCTAATGTAGTTGAACTTTGAAGAACTCATATAACTCTAGCGTAGTTACAGCCGCCTTACTACAGTAGTTGGCAAACGGGTATGCCAAAGCAGCTGCCATACCCGTTTGCCGACTGGAAAGGCCGCCGTAACTACGGGAGAGCTATATAAGTTCCCGTTGTGACAGATTCATGGGCAACAAAGTATGCCGTTGAATTTTTTTTTCATATTCCTTGACATTGAAAATCTTTAAAGTTCAACTACATTAGATCTACATAAGATTTATCAAATCTTAAGTTCAGATTACAAGATTTATATCAAATTCTACTTGCCGTATGTGTGCATGTTTATGTTTGTGCCCCTGGCTCTGAATGAGCTGAGTCGCTGATGACTGACTATGTCATAGCATAGCAGCAGCCTGGTGGCCAAAGTTTGAGAAAAACATGGATAAATTCCTGGTTCGAGCGGCTGCGCACCATAAGCATTTGTATCGGTCAAATGTTACGGGGGTGATTTCCTATTTTTGTGTCGCCCCCGAAATTGAATTTTGGGCCTGTTTCGGGGGCTCTTTTAGGTGTTTCCGGGGCGAATTCGCTCGCCGCCCCCGTGTATTTTTTTCACTGCACCAGCATGAGCAAAGCAGATTCAGTTGAGATTTAGGAGCCAAGAGAGGAAGAAGTAGAAGTAGTAGAAATAGAAAAGTAGTTAATTGAGTTAAGGGAAAGTGCTGTAAGAGAAACTGTTTGGAACAGGGGAATGGAGAAATTGTATCATTGTATGCAACGCACAGTACTCTGACCGGAAAGAACTGGAACTTGATTATCAATAAACCGCATCTCTCCCCTGGCCATACACATTTTATCTTTATCATTTGTGTCTCCTTCATAATCGTCGTAGTAGTGAGCATATCTTCAAACTCCTGTGAGCGTCTAACAAGCAATAACCGCTTACACAATGATGACGGCGCAACAGTTCTGCCATGATAATCCTTACCTTTAAAGCAATATTTTTGCTTACCATATGGATCAACCCATGCTTTTATTTTGTGGGCGAACTCCTGATTATAACAGAATAGTCATGTAATATCTCAAAGAAATGAGAAGCAATATTCAGCTGCTAATCAAAACTTTGTTCTCATAATGCAATTGTCATAAAATCTTTGAACAAAGAAGAAAAATAAACTCTGTATTGATGCAGTAGGGCACCTTTTCGAGTGATTAGAAAGTTCTATCATATGCCTGGGAATGTGAATGAGTAAAAGAGACATTAGATTTGAAAGTACTTATACTTACGACTACTCTTTAAAGACAACTGTCCTTTGTTGAGTGACTTTGGGGTAATTGGACTAGGGGGAATAGTGGGCGTTGGTGTCCCTGTAAAAAGAAAAACACACACATTAGCATGGGAAATGTGACAATCAACACAAGTCTACACTTGTCTACAATTTCTAAGCTTGAAAATAACTAAAATATAAAATAATTGTGATTGAAAACATAAATTTGCAAGTTCATGTGAAAATCAATCCATTTTCAGACATTTAGTTAGTGTGCTGGCCTGGTAGATACAGTTGAGGCTAAAAGTTTACATACACCCATGGAATTCAGTGAAATTTGTTTGCTTGCCAAACGTCGTAAAATTTATTATATCTTCAGAAATATAAATACTACCATGACGAATTTGGTATAAAATGAAAGAGCGCATTAAGGTCTTTCATGTAATTGGGAAGACGTTGGGATTAAATTATATTTCAGGTGCAATTTTCTTTGAAGAAAAAAAGTACTATTCATGCCAAGTGTATTCTATTGTTTGTTATTATATTTTCAAACATTGTTTCAAAGAAATATATAAATGTCATATCTATGATTTATATCACACTTTCTATCATGATATATCACCACTGAAAAAAAGTGTAATCTGAAATATTTGTGTTGAGAAGTAACTTGCACAAATATGAAATGTTTTTGTCAAGGTTTTATTTTTAAGTTGTCTAAACTATGAACATTTTTTGGGGAAAAATGACACCTAAATATTTTCAGCTCCTGATGAAAATGCAATGTGATGAAGGCGCTTGACATACTCATTTGTTTGATATCAAATTCGTCATGATAGCACAAATATTTTATAAGATGCCGTAAATTTGATGATGCTTGGTAAGTGTCAAGTTTTCTTTGAATTCCCTGGTTGTATGTAAAATTCCATAAATGAATGACTCAAACTTTAAAGGGAATCAGACCCGGCGCTCAAGAGGGCGTTATTCCATGTAAGCGCATGAGCGGACAGTACGTGTTGTCCAATGACGGCAATGTTATTCGATAATTTCACCGGTTACGCAAATGCCATGTTCCGAATGCCCGAAGAATGTCGATTCTCAATCTAGGTATGCCGAAATACAGTTCGGCTCATGATTCGGCGGCTGTTCCCTGCTGGCTCCGCCCACTTGCATACGGTACTTCCAGCTAGCACTCACGTACGTAGACTAGTACTAGTAGTAGTACTCGTATGTGCTTGCATGCGTATGTAGCTAGCTGGCTGTGCATTGTGCATGCACGATAATACGTGAAAGGGCAAGCAACGCATATCCGCAATCTACCAGTTTGATTGACAGCGTTACTCGTCAAACGTCGAACTAAGATGGCGATGATTGTGACGTCATCCAACAGCGCCCTCTTGAGCTCCGGGTCGAAATTCCTTTAACAAAAGTGTTCTTTCAGCGATTGGGGTTAATTTGCTTTGTTCAAATCAGTACAGTAATTACCTTTAAGTTACCTTAAAGTTAGCCCTTCTCACTTCCCTACTTACTCTTTCACACGAATCCCACTGAACACTGTGAACATTCTGTGTTGCTTTATGACAGTGTCGACGGGAATGTTTGAATCGTGGGTTGGCAAAATCAATGCAAATTAATAGGAATTGCAACTTTTTATTTACAAACTTTTTATCACATGCTGTACCAATTTGTCATAATCCTATCATTAGTTGCTACTTCAAAATGTTAGACAGGAATAACTGTCACATTCAATGCATATTTGAATTGGAATTTCATTAATGGAAATATCCCTGAATAGAGATATTACATTCCCCATACACGATACTTGGCACTGCCAGCCATTTGCCATCCATATGGACCAGTGGGTGTACAAGTCTATGGGAAAACGGTTTTAGGGATTCGTGGCATGGCTATCATAGCTACTTTGTCTCAAATTTAAACATCTTTCAAGCTATGATTCAACACATATACTGTAATCAACATTAGATCTAAACTATATATTTGTAAATTCTAGGACTAAAATTTGCCCGAATTATACAAGGTAAAAATTAAGACCTTCTTTCCATCGATCAACACTTGTCACTGACATTATTATTCTGCCCGAGTCTGGAATAAATTTGACCAATCAGATTGTTCCGACAGATTGGTGGCTATGAATATTTAAATCGTCACATGTTTCCCTGGGAAAAAAATAGCACTCAGGAAATGAGTGGGAAAAAGCATATGCATGCATGAAATGAATATTCATTATGCATTACCATTTTCATATTCAAAATGGCAACCTGCATCGAAAGAGCAACAAAACGGACCTTGTCAGAGTTTTTTGTTTGAAACTGAGTTGTATAAGCCAGATATTGTTAGTAATAAAACTAAATATAGAACCTAATCAACAATATTTAAATCCCAATGTATGTTTCAGTGTTAATAAAATTGTGGATTTGGGATTATTAAAGAGAAGGAAAAGTAAGAATTGATCGCCATTTGTAATCAATCAAGTGAGTTTCTCGCCATACAGCGTTCGTGGGTAATCTTCAGTCTCTAGGTAGGGGGGTTCAAAGGAGCCACATGCAATTTCAGCGGATCAAAAGTCCTACAGAGACTGATTTTTCAGTCAAGTCTTTTGCTAGCCCTACATCTTTGAGGAACCCCACGCCTTGGCTTTGGCGTGGGCGTGCATGGGGTTCCTCGAGAGTTGAGTCGTAGGGCCTGGCTAGTGATACTGATAGTCTTTTGCATACTCTCCGACTCTAGGCTAACTCTAGACAGGAATAACCGTCTCATTCGGGGCATTCATATTGATTTTTTCAGAAACCGGTGTTCGATGGCTTTGCGCCGATCGAACATCGATGCATCGACGGCACATTGACAAATTGTGTACAACGAATAGCGGAGCGCGAACGCTAGCGGTCGTGTACATTTTGCTTATTACATGACATCATCCAGCCACTGCCAAAAGCCAATTTATGAATGAAAATATAGTAAGCATGCGCAGTGCAAGCCTTCCATTTCTCCACACAGTATTCCACCAACACAAGTGTGCAATTCTCTATCACCTCGTACCAAAATCGACCTAGAATTTCACTTTCCTATATTTTATATGAAAGGTATTCTCTGAGAATCTATTTTCTCACCGATACCGCACATGTAAGCAAATTTCGATTACTTCTTGCTTTTCCGTCAAAATCTTACGAATTAGCGTCAATATGGCATAGTGTTCATTGGAATCTGTAGAGCCTATTGCAACGTGCACAAAGTCAATCGGCTTCCAGGTTTCGGACAACGTGACCGGATATCGCTATCGCTATCGATACTTCCGCACGCAGTCCGAAGGAATCATTTTGGCGACCACGTGGCACGTGGTCATGACGTGATCTACGCGATGCACCATTCAGCGGTCTCCGAATCGCTGTGCGGAGACCCTCTATCTGTTGTACACAGTCTATGGACAATTGTTCGTTGTATAGTATTTGAACGAATCAAAGACAAGTATGTAGTAGCTGCTTGATCATCGAGCAACCAGTTCGTTCTCTTGATGCGTTACCTGCAAAACTCACAAAAAAGAGCAGGAACCAAGTAAGCAAATTAAAATTGTGAAAATATGAAGATAAATTGCGTATAACAGGACTATCAAACAAAAGATGTTTTCTAGTCAATTTTGTGATTTTGTCGAATTCATCAAAACAAAATCGGAGTTCATAGTCTTCGATCGAACAATGGCTTAATAATCAATTTGACTCAGGCCTAGAAATTACATTTTTGGACATACCTCCCAAATAGAGACGGTATATCCGCAACAAACGTGCAGTGGCGATTTAGTATAACGTACCGTTCAATGTGCGTTGAGTAGAAAGTTACCCGATTAGTAGAAAGTCTAAGGGAAAAACAGATTTTGGAACCATCATAGCTACTTCGTTTAAAAATCTAACATCTTTCAAGCCATGATGGAACAAATCTGCTTCAATCAAAATTAGATCTATATTATATATTTATAAATTCTACATCTATTATTCTATCGAAATATATAGAAAGGTGAAAATTAAAGACTTACTTTCCGCTGATCACACGTTTATCGCAGACATTTTTAATCTGCTCGAGTCTGACATAAATTTGACCAATCAGATTGTTCAACGAGTTGTTGGCTATGAATATTCAAATCGTCAATCGCTTTGTCGAAAGAAAAAAAAGCACACACTGGCACATGGCCTACGGGCAGGAAAAAAAAATGTGCACATGCGTGAAATTACTTATTCATATAGATCTTTGCATAAGTATTAGCGTTTTCATATTCAAAATGGCGACCCGCATCAATCGCCATCACTGATCTCTACACTAACTGGATAGGTTGTTGCACGCTCATTGGCTATTCCGTTGTGAAGCTGCCGAAGCGAAGCGGCCGCCATTGTGGGACCATCAAAAAAGCTGCCAGCCGTGATATACTGCGTACGATCAAACTGTGTTGGAGTGCTCAAAGAATGATCTATATTTTACAAGTTTTGCTGTCACAAAACTATGTTATGTATGTTCACATTCTTCAGTTTGTTCTACTTTATTTAAAAGTTTCAAAGACGAGTTTAAGTCCTGGATTAACAAGTAACAGTTATTGTATCATTTTCATGTGTGTGATGTATGTGTGTATGTGTGTGCGATGTGTGTGTGATGTGTGTGTGATGTGTGTGTGTGTGTGTGATGTGTGTGTGTGTGTGTGTGATGTGTGTGTGTGTGTTTGTGTGATGTGTGTGTGTGTGTGTGTGTGTGTGGGAGGGGGGGGGGTACTTGGGTCAACCCTGGTTGGGTTCAAATCCCTCCCCACGCCTTCCCCGGTATGATAATTCAGGTTCGGTACATCATGCCTTCGGCCCGATCCCCCTTTTTTACTCTTTTTTTTTTTAGGGGGAAGGGGGAATAACATTCATAACTGCCGCTGCATGGGACTAATAGCCATTTTGACCTCTTTTCTTTTGCTTGTCACTTAATTAAAACAACTTGCCGGTTGGAGTGATCGAGTTTAAGTCCCTTGACTTTCTACCAAGTCCACAGTCCCCCTTTTTAAAATAAGTCGATCGACCCTTGTCTATGACACAGAGTTCGGTTAACATGATTTGCATACATGACATGTAGGCTCTACATGTATGAAGACCAGAAGACCTGTGGAATTCATCATTTGAATGATTAAATACTACAAAATAATTCAGTTGATGTTAAAGCTCTGTTCTGTATTCCACAAAACATGCACGTGCACAAGCATCGGCACATCCATCAGAACCACCGTACCGGCGTGCCACAACGTACACTAAACACGCTTCCCAACGCCGTTGGTGTTTCTGTTTGTGAAGGTCCCACAATAGCGGACGCCACTGGGCGCGGGCTTCATTCAGTGGAGAGTGACCATCCATCCAGTTAGTGGGGAGATCAGTGATCGCCATACAGTGTACAGGTGTAATGTTCAGGATCCAACGTAGACTGATTTTTCGGTCTAGGACATGAGACCAAGTCATATCAATAATTAAAAAAAAATTATCTTCAATCCTTAGTTGGCTTTTCGGAATAACATAACATATTTTTTTACTAACTAACTGACATAGAACCATTGTCTCCGTAACTAAGGGCATATTTGACAGTTTTCGGAATACCAACCCTGTTCAGTTGTGTTAAACATGGACACAACAAAATATGAATGCTATGGGACTAGAGCAAACAGTTAGCCCCTAGAAATGCATAACATATATTTAATTAACAGCCTCATCAGTTCCAGTTATTCTTACCTCTAGCGTAGTTAGACTTTGACATTTTGAGGACCATCAGCATATGCTTCCCTGAAGTACATAAAGGAAATAAACCATGAGAACCCTCAAGTCAAATTTTAGCTGGCATAACGTCGGTGCTTCACGTCGCGCCGGTATTCCAATACGAACGCGCGAGCAAGTATGCGTACGGTGTGTGCGCGCGTTTATCATTTTCATGTTTTGTTACATTGGCTGCGCTGGCTTCGTTTTTTTTTTTTTTTTTACGAGTCGACGCATGCGTCACAGACGCGTAACTATGACAACTACACCTACTTCTCAAAACCTCTACGTACGTGTGCATGATAGAGATTTATAATTTTTATCCTGCATTCCCAGCGAGAAGATTTACACCTCAATTCCTGGAGGGCATTTCATGAACGTTGTCAGCATTGACCAAATGGTCAGTGCTGATAACTTCAGTGAAATCCTCGGTTTTGATTGGCTGAGAGGCACTAGCCTCTGACTGTTACTATGGTAACTGTCAGAAAAAGACAGCTTGTCAGACGAAAAATGTTGATGAAATGCCCCCCAGAACTGTGTTGGACTGAACAACATTCCATTCGTTTCAAAACATTTTATAAAAGTTCAAAGGTGTTTTTTTTTCAAAATGTTTTGTTGTAACGTACACTAATAAAACATCCAATGGATGGTTCTAAAGACTTACACTTTGTTTTTTTTTCTATATCTTGAAATATCCACATTTGTCAAATAGTGTCGCGGCGTTATCATGGAATTGCCCTATTGTTTCTTCAGGCCTACTCCTTCTGTGGCATAGAGTTGTCGGCATAGAGTTGTCGGCATAGAGTTGTCGGTCATTTCACTGAGCGACTATATTGATCGAGGGGGGCGCGGGTACACCCACACATGTAATAATCGCACACTAATGTAATAACACTTTATCTACAAATGTAATAGCATGTACGAATAACTAGTGGGTGTTAATACAAATGTTTTTCTTATTTCTGTAGAAATCGTTGTTATGAGATATAAATGATATTTCTACTTACATAATGTGGCACGATGCTGATGATGCTTGGATAGGCGCTGTGATCGGGCAGGCACTGATGTAGTTAGGCATACATGCCAAATGTTTGTTTGCACACTGTTTGCACAAAAGTTGATGAAGTATTAACGCCAATAAAAAGTGTGGCACGATACAAGTTACGCGATGTTACTTCATTTTGAAAAAGGTATCGCGTAGTACAGTATAGACGTATATTCAAAGTTGAAAAATCCAGAGCTAGAAGGTGTTATTCCTGCTGGAGAGTTTATGTTGAGTAAGTCCGAGTGTTTCGGTGGTTGCGAGGAGAAGTGATGAGGAGATGTAAAGTGATGAGGAGATGCCCCAACATCTCGAGAAGTCTACGGTGTAAATTATGAATCCTGATTGGTCAGAATTTCCCCCTGTTTTGGCATAACAACTGCGTGAGTTCGGTAAAATCACCGGAAAGAGGTTTTCCGGACTCTCGCCGCAAGAACAGATAAAAGGTGTTCTGTTAAGTATCACTCTTGCCGCAAGAACAAGGAAAGTTTGATCTGTTAAATGTCATCCGTGAGGGGTCCGGACATGTAATGCAAGATAGCAGTAATTGGAACTTGTTGTTCCTTAAAACATGAGCCGCTACCTAGATCGCAAGTAATAAACAAAATGTTGAACGACGCGATCGAAAGAGAAAAACAAAAATGATGTAGCGATGTAAATACACAAAGAAGACGTGAAACAAGCTCGAAAACGAGAGCGAAAAAAATAAAATGTTCATCCAGAGTTAAACGCGAGGTACTGCACGTAGCCAGCAGGCCAATGCACACGACGACCAGGGGGGCATTTCATCAAAGGATTTGTCGGATATTTTATCCGACAAGTTTGCTCTCGGCCAATAAGATGCAAGCATCTCAGTAGCTTATAACAGTTTGTCGGATAAAACGTCCGACAAGTCCTTTGATGAAATGCCCCCCCCCCCCCCCCCCCGATCTCGTCTTCCGCACCTCCGGCAGAGAGCGATGTCCGGTGCAGTCCGGTGCAGAGAGCGACGGAGGAGAAAAAGTGGGAGACGAGCTGGCAGGGGCAGTGGTGGCAGTGGGCGTGGCAGGGGGCGTGGCAGGGGGCGTGGCAGGGGGGGGGGGCGGTACGCCCTACCTGGGTGCTGACTGGATGCGCGGTGGAGGGTGGCGGAGGCGTCGGGCCGCGACGAGGCTCGAGATATGCCGGTTTGAGGCGGTCGACGCTGACGGTGTCGCGTTTTCCGTGGTGTTCGACCACGAAATATTTCTCCGTGCGCCGGATGACCGGATATGGGCCCTGGTAGGGAGGCTGAAGTGGCTTCTTTCCGTTGCCATCCCGGATGAAAACATGGGAGGATGAGTGCAGATCCGTGTTAACATACGACGGCTTTTGTTGAGCACGGGTGCCGCGCGGGCGCATGTCGTGCATGAAGTTGCGGAGGCGATGGACGTATAGTCGCATGGGTCGCTCGAGGTCGTTGACCGTGTCGGCTGCAGCAACGAACTCGCCAGGTAGGCGGAGTGTAGTGCCGTACACAAGTTCAGCCGTAGAGCACGCAAGATCAGCTTTGACAGCAGTGCGTATTCCGAGTAAAACCAGCGGTAGATGCTCCGTCCAACGTGCGTCACCATGTGCTTTAAGCGAGGCTTTAAGCTGGCGATGTAACCGCTCGACCAGGCCATTAGGGTGGTAGGTCGAAGTGCGCAGGCGATTTGACCCCCGCAGGGTTGCCAGGTGTCGGAAGAGATTGGATTCGAAGTGGCGGCCCCTATCAGCTGTGATGGTGGACGGGGTGCCGAATGGAGCGACCCAATTCGTGATGAGAACGCGAACGATAGTCTCCGATGAAATATCCGAAATGGGGAATGCCTCCGGTCAACGCGTAGAGCGATCCACGCATGTCAGGAGATACGGAAAACCTTCGGATGGCGGGATCGAGCGGGCCGACGATGTCGATGTGTACGTGGTCGAAACGGGCGTCGGGTGACGAAAATGTGCTGAGCGGTGCTTTGTTGTGGCGATGCACTTTACATTGCTGGCACCGAATGCACGTTTAAGCCCATAAGCGCACGTCACGGTTGATTCCAGTCCACACAACCCTGTCTGTGACGAGTTTCTGCGTAGCGCGAACTCCTGGATGAGACAGATTGTGTAGAGAACGGAAGACTGACCTGCGGAACGAGACAGATATGTACGGGCGAGGAGTGCCGGTGGACATGTCGCTTACTATCGTGCGATGCGATGAGGGAATAGGCACGGGTACGAGCTAAAGCGAGGTGTCGCTGAGGTGCGCGATTTCGTCACCGCCTTCCTGGGCGATGGCAATAGCGTCGAGGTCGATTTTTTAGTCATCGAACTCGAGGCTGTTGATGTGCGCTCTAGAGAGGGCATCGGCGGCGAGGTTGTCGTTGCCTGAGTTGTGCCTTAAGTCCGATGTGAACTGGAAAAACCGGGCATTGAGCGCGTGGATGAGCAGCTTGTGGTCGGTGTATACGCAAAAGGGACGTCCTTCGAGGAGATGGCGGAAATGTTTGATGCAGAGGTACACGGCCAGTAGCTCTCTGCCAAACGTGCTGTAACGGGTCTCCGCTGGCTGCAAACGCTTGGAAAAGAACGCAAGTGGCTGCCATATCCCGTCCACACATTGTTGCAACGCCCCACCCACACCCATGTCCGAAGCATCAGTGATGAGGCATAGTGATGCGTCGGTCTTGGGGTGAACGAGCATGGTCACGTCGGCTAACGCACGTTTCACGGCATCAAATGCATGCAGGGCTGGATCCGCGAGCGTGATGGGCTGATTTTTCTTCTTCGCGTCCTTTAACATGTCGGTTAAGGCTGCATAGCATCAGCACACCGCGGGATGAATCTGCGGTAAAAATTGACAAGGCCCAGGAATTCTCGCAGCTTTCGAAGCGAAGTTGGTGGGGGTAGGTCAAGGATGGCTTTAACCTTGTCGGGGAGATGAGCGATGCCGGCGTGGTCAACAACGTGGCCGAGAAAATGCAGCGACGGGACGCCGAGCTCGCATTTGGGCGGGTTGATAATGACCCCGTATTCAGCGAATCGTGCGAACAGAGTGCGAAGATGTTCTTCGGGCTAATCGCTTGCGGAGAGGACATCATCGATGTATGCGTAGGCGAACGGCAATCCACGGAGAACTTCTTCCATGAATTTTTGAAACATTTGACCCGAGTTTCGGAGGCCGAAGGGAATGCAGACGTATTCAAACAGTCCAAAGGGCGTGGTGATGGCCGTTTTGTGGACGTCGGATGGGTGCACGGGGATTTGATGGTAGGCTTTGATGAGGTCGATCTTGGAAAATATCGATTATCCCTCTAAACCGGCTGCGAAATCTTGGAGATGCGGCACGGGATAGCGATCGGGAACCGTCGACTTATTAAGAGCGCGATAATCCCCACATGGTCGCCAGTCCCCTGGGGTCTTCTTGGGCACCATGTGAAGCGGGGACGGCCAGTTGCTGCTCCAACATGTGGTCGAATTCTGCTTTGGCGACAGAAAAACGATCAGGAGCAAGACGCCGTGGACACGCAGCGGCTGGTGGTCCCCGAGTCTCGATATGGTGAGTGACTGAATGCTTGACGCTTGACTCGGTGTACACGGGATGTGTGATACCCGGATGACGACGAATCAAGTAATCGTGATCCTGTCGACTTCATTATTCTCAGACTAGGGAGCGGTGAAGAAGACCGAGCGACGACGCCATTGACCGCGAGGTTGGTTGTGGCGTCAATCAGTCTGCTGTGTTTGACGTCAACCAGCAGACCGAAATTGGTGAGAAAATCGGCCCCAATGATGGGCGTCGTGATGTCCGCGATGATGAAAAACCAATTGGCACGTGCGGCGGAGGCCAAGATCCAGTGTGATTGATCGTTCACCGTAGGTGGAAATTGGCTATTGATTTACCGCCTGGAGTTGAAACCGAGACGATGTGGAGCGCCTACCTTCAGGGAATGGGGGAATAACGCTGACTTCCGCGCCGGTGTCGACGAGGAATCGAAGTCCCGAGATCCTATCCGTAACATAAAATAGGCGACTTTGAGGGGATGCACCAGTGGAGCTTGTCGCCATTAGTTGCTGGCTTGCCCGTTTCCCTGGGCCGAGTTGCTATCGGCGGATGGCGTGGATGATGACGCGGTCAATGAGCACGGGGATTCACACTTGTGTGCATTTGCCCCGTACCGACTGTGGTACCAGCATTCGCCGCTTCGCTGCTGGGAGCGCGCTCGCTGGCTTGGAGCACCGCGTGAATTAGAGCGCTGCCGTCTGTCATTGTAGCGGCGATCTCCGCTACAACCACGGTCCAATCGCGACGCTAGGGCTTGAACTTGCGAAGTGAGGTTGGATATCTGCGCTTGGAGTCGCTGAATATCCTCGGGCGGAGCGGGCGGAGCAGGCGAACCGGGCGGAGCGGGCGTTGGAGACGAGAATGCAGCGATGGTGTTGACGGCGTGTGAGCTCGTCTCAATGATTTTGTCCGCGAGGTCGGCGAGCTGAACGATGTCCATCGCGTCGCGTGTCGAAGCGAGTATGAGTTGCGCGTTCTGAGGCAGTCGCTGCAAAAATAACTGCTTCAGAACGTTTTCTTGAAGGGTGCTAGACCCCAAAAGTTGCTGCATTCGTCGCAGGAGCTGCGACGGCTTCCTGTCTCCGAGCTCCTCCGACGTCAGTAGCTGTTGGAGATGCTTCTGCTCCGACGACGACGTCCGCTTCACCAGTTTGCTTTTGAGCGTGTCATACCGATTCTCGGCCGGAGGAGAGATGAGGATGTCCCTGATCTCCTGGGCAAACTCGATCCGGCTGCAGGGAGGCGACAACGTGTGAATATTTGATCGCCTGTGATCGAATATTGCGCGTGTCAAAAGTCGCCTCGATTTGCGCGAACCACAATTAACGTTGGGTCGTGTGGCCAAAACGGAGGTAGCCTAATGCTGACAGCCGACACGGACGATGCGGTCGAATGCGCGACATCGGCGTCCTGATTGCTGTCGGCGGCGGAGACGGATTGCGTTTCTTCCTCCGGCATGATGAAAATGAGTGCGAGATCACGCGTGAGGAGCAAAAACAAAGTTCCAACGGGTAGATCAAAGCGATATGAAATGATTGTCCTGGAAGTTTGTTTGTTTGTTTGTTTGTATTTATTTCCGAATCAAAATTAAAATACATACAATGTATACAAGTTAAGAAGCATATATACAGTATCAGAAACGGAGGATAGCCCAAATTCAGCTGTATTAATGAAATACTGCTGTTCTTCCTTGGGGTCCTACATTTACTATACAGAGAACAACAAGTATTTAACCACGAAAATAACATATTACATACACACAAATCATTAAAAAGAAAAAAAAAAATCCTGTTACCTAATATATATATAAAATATTTATCCAAAGTAATCATTTAATAAAGTCTGAAAGGATCGTACATTTGCAGCATTTCGAATTGCAATGGGAAGTTGGTTGTAATGTGATATTCCCCTGTAGAAAAATGTTCTTTTACAATTATTTGACTTTGGTTTAGGAAGATTCAAGTTTTGACTTGAACGTAGTGCATAACTGGAAGTTCTAATTGTAATGTTATCAGACATGTAATCAGGGCTAAGATTGTGCAACACTTTGTACATCATTGTGTACAGATGTTTCTTATAACGGCACTCCAGTAAATCCCATTTTAATGTATCATGAACATGTTGAGTAGAGGTATAAGAATAGGGATTAATTTTCATAATAATACGGCCGGCTCTGTTTTGAAGTTTTTGCAAACATTGAAGAGAACTGTTGGGTGCTGATTGCCAAATTACATCCCCATAATCAAAGTGAAGAAGTATTACAGATTTATATATCAGATTTAAATTTGATTCACTAATGAAATGTCGCAATCTTCCAAGAAAACTGATCATTTTCCCAATTTTCTGACACATTTTGTTTATATGTAAATCCCATTTTAATTCACTGTCGATAGAAATTCCGAGATATTTTGTTGTTTCAACTTTACTAATGTGTACATCTCTAATATTAACATTCAGGGTATTGCACTTTGATAGCATATACCGCGTGCCAAACAGCATACTCACAGTCTTAGTGTAGTTAACAAATAAGTTATTTTTAGTTATCCAATTATTTAAATCATTCAATTCCTTGTTTAATACTTCTTCTACTACGTGAGCATTTTTGTCAGAAAAGTAGATTATCGTATCGTCAGCATATAGATGTGTATGACAAAATCGGAAAATATTCGGCAAATCATTAATGAAAATTACAAATAACAAAGGACCTGAAAGAGAGCCCTGGGGCACTCCATGGGTCAACAACCTTTCTTCAGAGAACTCATTGTTAATTACTGTCACTATCCTTCTATCGGACAGGTAACTTTCGAACCACTTGAGCGATTCACCCTTCACACCAATAGATACCAATTTTTTCAACAACAACGCATGGTCAACCGTATCGAATGCTTTGTGTAAATCAACAAATACTGCTCCAGTGTACATCCCCTCGTCCATAGCCATTAACCACTCATCCGTGACCTTTACTAAAGCAGTGACAGTGGAATGTTTCGCCCTAAACCCAGACTGTGCGTGGGCAAGTACATTGTTATCCTCACCTGAAGATGACGAACTAATTGTAACTGGATTACTCGCTCGATTACTTTAGAAACACAAGGCAGCAAAGAAATTGGCCTGTAATTATCCGGGTTCATTTTATCCCCTTTTTTGTGGATTGGTATAACCTTCGCCAATTCCCATGTCCTGGGGACTTTTCCATCACGAATAGATTTATTTATTAAGTAAGTTATTGGTTTTATCAAAATATCAATGCATACCTTGAGTATCTGAACAGATATGCCATCAAGACCAACAGATTTTTTATTTTTGAGCTCACTCACTCCCTTAATAATATCGGCTTCCGATACCGTATTAAATATAAGCGTATTGTTGCACAATGCCGTTCTTACAGTCGTAAATGCTTCCTCATTCGCACTACGCTCATTGTTGAACAAATTTGTAACAACACTAGCGAATTGATCGTTGAATTGAGATGCTCTACTGCTAGAGTCACTGCGTGGAAGATTTAAAGATGCATCACTGTTTGCTAAAAGTGATTTAAGAATGTTCCATGTCTGGTTTCTGTTTGCACACTTAGATAATTTAACAGTGTAATATTGTTTTTTAGCCTTTCTGATAACAAATGTAACTTTATTTCTCAACCGTCTATATTCTTTCCACAACTGTTCACTTTTTTGAGCGATTGCTCTCTTTTTGATTGTATCTCTATCTCTCATAAGTTTGTGAATGGAATCATTCAACCATGGGGAATATTTCTTACGCATGCGTTTGGTTTTCAGTGGCATATGTTTATTAATAACGACTAGGACCATTTCTTCCCATTTCTTTACAGCATCATTTAAATCACTAAATGTTTCAATAACACTCCAGTTTTGCCTCCTGAGGTCTTCACGGAATAACCGCCAGTTAATACCACGAGATTTTCTAAATGTCACATGATTATGACCATCGGTTGCCACATTATGTGATTTCCATATAATATAATTAATAAAATGATCACTTAACGATATTTCAAGAACACCAGACATTTTAACCTTATCAAGATTATTTGTTAACATATGATCTATAAGGGTTCCCGTTTCAGACGAGCTTCCCGAGCTTCGGAAGATATAATCGCAAATAGAGCACCGTGTCCACACCGATAATATCATGTCGGGGTCACCAATGTAGAAATCGTTGTTATGAGATATAAATGATGTTTCTACTTACATAATAATGTGGCACGGTGCTGATGATGCTTGGATCGACGCTGTGATCGGGCAGGCACGTCTTCTTCTTTCGTGTGAGGTAGTAGAACATCAAGCTATCTCCTGGAGCTTCGTAAGCCAGTTCACTTGTGCGTCTTTTGGGCACGACAGATCAGTCATCCCATCAGGGGGTTGGAGGTCGGGACAGTGGTACAGGATATGATCCGCCGTCTGCTCGTCTGCACCACAGGTGCATGCCGGTGAATCCCTGAGTTTCCAGCAGTACATGTTGGCATTGAATCTCCCAACCCCAGTCCGTAGCCGGTTCAGTGTGACCCACTTCCTCCGAGGTAGATCTGAGCCAGCAGGAGCTTTGATGCCAGGGGGGGGGGGGGGCAGTGAATTGCCTTGGGCGAGCCGTCTTTTCCCAGCACCTTTCCCACTCTTGCAGCAGGCTGAAGTCGGATCTGCTGAGGGCAGCTGCATGACGGGAGAAAGGTCGGCGCGATCGGAGGCGTTGGCCGCCTAGGTTCAGGGAGTCAGTCTTGATTTTGTGTAGGAGGTGTTCAGCATCGGCAAGGGATTTGGTTGCGAGCTTGTCCATCAGGTTCTCGCGTCGTAGCCTTGGTGGTGCGATTCAAGCGAGGACTGGGAGGAGATCTGTCGGTGTAGGATGGAGACAACCAGTGATGAGCCGCATGGTGTCATTCAGGACACAGTCCAGCTTTTTGGTGTGGGTACTCCTGCACCACGCTTGCGCAGCATATTCAGCAGTGCTGTAGACCAGGGCTAGGGCTCCTGTGCGAAGGGTGGATGTGGATGCACCCCATGCTGTGCCAGCCAGGCGACGCAGCAAGTTGTTCCTTGCCGACACTTTTGCTGGTTGGGCTTCGAGGTGCTGTCTGTACGTCAGCTGACGGTCCAGTTTCACTCCGAGGTATGTTGGGTGGGGGTTGTTCGGTAGGGGTGTCCCGTTACAAAGAACGGTCATCTGTCGCTTGGCTTCCTTTGTGTTGAGATGAAAGGCAGTTACAGTAGTCTTGGCAATGCTTAGCTTGAGTCTCCACATCTTGAGGTAGTCTGAGAGTAGCCCCATGTCTGCTGTGAGCGCGCTCTCTACTTTGTTCCAGTTCCTATCGGTATACAACAGTGCCAGGTCATCTGCATAGCCATACTGTCGTGAAGCTGTGCAAGGTAGGTCGCTGATGTAGACATTGAAGAGCATGGGGGACAGAACTGAGCCCTAGGGCACCCCGTCCCGTAGGCGACGTGTTCGGCTACTTTGTCCATCGCTGGTCTTGACTATGAAGCTACGGTTCGCCAGGATTGTTGTGAGGAACCGCACTAGGTGACGGTCTGGGATGGTGCGGAGAAGCTTTAGTGTCAAGCCATGATGCCACACTGTGTCGTAAGCTGCAGTGAGATCCACTAGAACAGCGCCTGCCTTGTTGCATCTTTCAAAGCTCTCCTCGATATCATTGGTGAGCTTGACAATCTGGTGAGTGGTACACCGGCCACGACGGAAGCCTGCTTGCTCATCTGAAAGTTGGGGATCGACCACTGGGTTGAGTCGGGCCAGAAGGAGTCTTTCGAGAAGTTTGAATGGCACACACAGGAGTGAGATTGGTCTGTAGCTCTTGGGATCCTCTGCAGGCTTGTTAGGTTTCAGGAGGGCTATAACAGTAGATTTCCTCCAGATCTTAGAGATGTGCAGTCCAGTGAGACAGGTCGAGTAGAATTCACAGAGCCAGTCCAGGCTCTTGGGACCGCAGTGCTTTAAGAATTCTGAGAAGATGTTATCCGGTGTGCGATGGAGTTTGCTGTGACGGGGCAATGCTTGGGACGGGAGCTGCGGCCAGTGAGACGGTTAAGGGTCATCCAAGCCAGCCTGCTAGAATGGGTGAAATCAATATCTTGGACTGTCTCTTCCCAGCGTTCCCTCCGCTTCTGATCTAGGTGGTTTGTCAGCTCTGTGGCAAGTTTGGCACTCTCTCCGTCACTGTCAGAATGTATCAGTGCATTGTAGCATCTATCGCACTCGTCATCCCAGGTCGGTATGTAGCAGCGACGAAATCCACGAGGGACAGCATGCTTAGCCGAGTTGGTTAGAAGTTTGCAGAAGGCAGAATAGGCATTGTCCAAGTTCCCGTTAGTAGGAGGAGGGAGGGTGTCTGACCCAGACTCAACCAGTTCTCTGAACTGATTCCAGTTGGCCTTTCTGAAGTTCCATCGCTTTACGGGTCTGGAAGAGATTGGCTCAATAGGGTTCTCCGGGATGATGAGTGATGGTCTATGCTGTGACTTAGGGAAAGGGTCCAAAACTGAACGGTGTGGGGGAGAGCCATTTAGGTTGACAAAGGCTAGGTCAGGATTAGATGTTGTGTTCCATCGACCAGAGCGAAAGCTGTCAGGCTCTTTCGGGTCATGCAGGAGGTGAACACCAGAGGCTGAGGCCCAGTCTTCAAGGGCAGAACCATCTGGGGTAGTCGTGCGGTAACCCCACGTTGTACTCTGGCAGTTGAAATCACGAGCGTACATGCACGGTTGATCATATGTTGGGATAGAGTCTTCGAGTAGTCTAGATTGCGGTGGCTTGTAGACATTAATTACAGTCACACCTTCCACCTGGGTTGCTGTCCATTCCAGGTCAGAGTCGGAGGCAGAGGCTGCTACTGCTTTCCACTTGGCCGAGTTCCGCACAAAGGTGGCGATCCCATGGATGTCGCTTTCAGTGTGAGCTGCTAAGGTATATTCAGGGATCTTAAGACGAGCGCTGTCGCTGATATGGGTCTCTTGCAACAGGACAACACTGACTTTCTTGGTCTGTAGCAAGTGCTCAATGATGGAGATTTTGGCCTTGGTTAGGCCCTCTACGTTCAGCTGCAGCAGGGAGATACCAGCCCGTACGGCATCCGTAGGTGCCTGCCCTGATAAGGGCACATGCTCTGGGTTGGTTCTAGTCTGCTGTGGCTGACGGTCCATCGTGTAGAAGACGTTGGTTGATGTTAGTTCTACTAACTCTGGTTGTTGTCGTTCGCCTGACTTGCGCCAGTTGACAGGATTCACCACGGGGAGGTCGACAACTTGAATCCCGGGCAGGCACTGATGTAGTTAGGCATACATGCCAAATGTTTGTTTGCACACTGTTTGCACAAAAGTTGATGAAGTGTTAACGCCAATAAAAAGGGTGGAACGATACAAGTTACGCGATGTTACTTCATTTTGAAAAAGGTATCGCGTAGTACAGTATAGACGTCTATTCAAAGTTGAAAAATCCAGAGCTAGAAGGTGTTATTCCTGCTGGAGAGTTTATGTTGAGTAAGTCCGAGTGTTTCGGTGGTTGCGAGGAGAAGTGATGAGGAGATTGAAGGTGATGAGGAGATGCCCCAACATCTCGAGAAGTCTACGGTGTAAATTATGAATCCTGATTGGTCAGAATTTCCCGCTGTTTTGGCATAACAATTGCGTGAATTTGGTAAAATCACCGGAAAGAGGTTTTCCGGACTCTCGCCGCAAGAACAGATAAAAGGTGTTTTGTTAGGTATCACTCTTGCCGCAAGAACAAAGAGAGTTTGTTATGTTAAATGTCAGCCGTGAGGGGTCCGGACATGTCATGCAAGATAGCAGTAATTGGAACTTGTTGTTCCTTAAAACATGAGCCGCTACATTTCTTTTGTTTTTAATTTTTGAAATTACTGGGACTGGAGGAAAGACTACGCTCAATACCCATGTTATTCCGCAGGAATAAGATTATGGGGTCTTATTTTTTAAGATTGTTTTAATTTTATGTTCATGTTTTGTCTGGTCGGTGGGCTGTCCAGCAAGGGCACTAGACATCCCCTGCTTCATCCATTTCCCCTAACAGCTGCATACAAGATATCTCTTTGATTATCCTACAAAGGTAAAAGAGAGATATATATACGGTGGGATAAATCACCTGTCTTCCTAATACATGGCTTATCCGGGAGTGGGGTACGTATTATACCAGTAATGTGAAATGGTCCATACTCATATACCCATTATTAGTTTATGGATGGGCCTGCAGTGCTCGGACGACTTCCTTTGACCTAACATGACCACCGACTCTCTTTTAGATAGTTATTTTACACAATACGCTATAGGCAACGCCTAGCTAGCTTCCTCTGAATAACAAAAATAAATCCAGTTTGAGAAATAATAAACCGTTCAGCCTTCGCTGGGAGCTCATTTTTCATAGCTGATCTCCCCAGAAGGAAAAACCAGTTGCGACTAGACCAGTTAGACCATTTAAATCCAACTGGTAATTGAAATGGGATTTGAGCAGTTAGACCAGTTAAACCCAACTGGGATTTGACCGGTTAAATCCAACTGGGATTTGACCAGTTGGACCAGTTGAACGGACCAGTTGGAAAAACAGATTAAAATGAAGAGAGAGCTTAATCGTAATGCAATCTTACCTTACGATAGTCTTGTCCTTAAGAGAGTTTTAATCTGTTTCGGAATGTTATCAAGTGAATTCTATTCTAGGTACAACCTAACCTAAGTCCTATCAAATTTCTTTCAGTAACTACGAACTGGTAGACACTCTTCTGTAGAGCGCCTTCATATTATATATTAGTACCTGTTGTGTAGTAAACAAAATAATGGTTAGTAATTGCAAATTAATTAGAATTTCGTATATTGCCCTGGTTCTTTGAAATGAAATTCACTTTTAAATGTTTACACTTTTAAACATTTATTGAAATAAAAGATATCATTTCGTATATATTGGATCATATTAAAGTTATCGATTCAGAAGTCCAAAATTATGCCACAATTTGATGGATGTTACACAAGCATGAATATTCATAAGCATCCCCGGTAGCAATATGGGTATCAACTGGTACAATGTCATTAATTGGGTTAATAATTAGCGATAGCTTGAATTCATAGTTATTAGGGTTATCCTAAAGATAAACCTAGGACTAGACAAAATAAGGATTAAGTCATACCAGATTATCTAGGATTAAGCTAATTTATGGCGCCTCCTACGTGCGGTCTATAATTGTGAATATATTGTGAATATACGGTCTACAATTGTGAATATATTGTGAATATATTCACAATTTTAGAGAAATTCACAATATATTCACGATATATTCACAATATATTCACGATATATTCACAATATATTCACAATAAATTCACGATAAATTCACGATTGTTGCGTATTTCTTGCCAATTTTGTCGTGAAATGTTTTCACGCGCTGAGCGGTACGTAACTCATACAGTACAGCCAGAGTATATCTTCACAATATATTCGCGATAAATTCACGATGAATTCGCGATTGTGGCGAATTTGTCGCCAATTTTGTCGTGAATTGGCGAGTTAACCGCCAATTTTGTGGTTGAATTTATCGACAAATTCTTCATGATTTGGCGAATTAATCGACAATTTCGTTTTGATTTATATTGCGTAGACTAGACATACATGTACTATGCTATACGCGGTGCGTTCAACTTTGCCTCGAGAAGAGCATCCGATGGATAGAATATGACTTTGATCATGTCAGTGGCAACCAGCAGGAATCCACAAGTTTAGGGTAGGTATCATTTTGTAGTTATTCTGCATTTCCTGACTTAAAGTCTGCCGACGCTTGTGGCTTCATGTTTGGTCAGGCTTTACTGCGATATCAGCCCGCTCATACAGTGAGCGGGCTGGGCGCTGAGCGGGAGCAGTCCCGGGGCTATCCCGGGGCTAGGTCTGGCTGCAGGTGTGAGCAAGCACCGAGGGCGAGGCGTAGGGGCAGGCCCGTCATGCCCGTACATACAATTGGGGGTGTTTCACCAAGCTGTGAAGTCCAAGGAACGTCCATGACGGGGATATGGTATGAATAACCGAACTGCATTGATGTAGCGTTGGTATAATGGGGGTATACCAAGTACGTCAATAACAGTTCTCGCTACGCTCTCAGTACGCTGCAGCAGTTCCCACTGCATCATGGCCATTTTCTTTGACGTAGAGAGAACTGCATGGACGTAGCGTTGGTGTAATGGGGGTCTAAGGTACGAACGACTTTATGAACGATTGGTGATCTTTTGTGCTAAGTCAGATTCTCGAGAACAAAGTGTGGTATCACAGTCGTCTGTAAAGACGTTCGTATCATACGAACAGCTTGGTGAAACACCCCCTATACGATGTATCCATATACTTTGGCACTTATTTTATGAATTTGAACCCTAAACCAACCCTGACCCTAACCCTAGACAACTTCTTTGCCATTGAATTTGTCCAAAAAAAGTGATTTCTAGGTCTGCATTAGCGCCCGTTTAGGCCCTTGCCCGGCCCTAGGACAAACCTGTTACATGTGTAATAATACATGCTGCTACGCAGCAAGCACGCGCTTAGCACGCAGAGCTCTAGTTGCCTGGCGAAGTATGGATACACTTCAGCTGGTACATATTTGGGTTGGGTTAGGATCAGGGTTAGGTTAAGGGTTAAAATTTGTGAAATTAGTGGGATACCCCGGTTCCCTATTGTACGGGTTATTCGGCGTAGGCTCATAGCACGATTGAAATTCCTTTGGAATCATACCGGGCAAATGTAATTTGTCAGGCCTAGTAATGTGAAATTAAAGGAAGGGCAGAGATTCTGCAACAGGCCAGGTTAGGCGTAGATCAAAAAATCAGTCACTGTAGTCTGTAGCCTGTGTAGGACTAGGACGTTGGATTCGCTGAAATTGCATCTGTCAATCTGGCTCTTCTGAACACCCTCGGGGGTATGCCAAAAATGTAATATCGATCAAAGAATGCCCCGAATGAAATGGTTATGTAGGGTTATTTATTTAGGCTCCCGCGCAGCGTACGGGCTGGCTGCAGTATAAAGGACTGCAACAAGATAAAAGTAATTAAATCCTCAACACCGCATGGATTAACATCTGATATGTGTTGGGATCTATGAATTTGTGAGAAAAAACACAGATCTTGCATACTTTTTGAAAATTTTGTGTAGTTGTGACTGACACATCTCAATCAAACTGCCTTAAAATGTATGAATGTGAATATTTTCCAGAAAGCTGAATAAGATTCATTGTTGCTATTACACTATGCAGCAAAATGTGCATACATTTTCTTGAGTGTTACATTTGTGTAAAATCCATACAAAGTGCACTATCTATGATTTTGAGAGCAGGACAGCAGTTAGCATGTTAACAACCCGTGGCAACTAATAACGTCATGACAAATATTACAAGATTTATTATTTTGGGCTACTTGTAACATTTCTACACTAATGAATGTCAAAATGAGGAGGTACATGTGGGCTATTTTATACAAAATTGTCTTATTGTGGAATGTGGAGTGAACTTTATATTGCTTTAAAAAATACTCATTTTTATTACCTATTGCTTTTCTTCCACAGATGATCTTGTTTGTGGTGCATCTACTTACTCTTGAGGTGGTATGCATTGCTCCTCCATACACACCAGCCCAAGATGGAATTGGAAACCATGCTGACTGTATCCTTTTCTTTAGGAGAGAAACTTTCATTCATGTGATGTTTCCATTGAATTCAGTTCTGAACACTCCAATTTCAATATATGCACTACCAGTACTTTGTATAATATGTTTTCATGGTAACGCATTCCAGTGCTTTTTGGAGGTTTGGTCCACTAGCTAGCAAAACCTGTAAGATATTCTGAGTGCAATAGTAAATCAGGTGGATGTCATGAAAACAAGTTTTTGAACACAGTATGACAAGTGTTACTTGTAATTTCATTTTACATCACAGGAATGAGTTTCCCTGATAAAACTACATTTGGAAGAAACAACAATTGCATTCATGTTTATTTTATGTCGACTTGGTTTTTCCTTAATCCGTTGCTCTTTCATACAGTATATCAACTTGTAGCTGGATATTTTATTTCAGGCTATAGTATGTCTGTTATCTGTGCCTTTCTCCTTTACCGGCATGGTGTTTCAAGAAGGTATAGTGTACATTTATGTGATTATGCTTCCATCACAAAGTGCTAAAATGGCATTATTCATGGTTGTTTATGATATGTGACAGGAGAAATACCTGATAAATGAGGAGATTGTGAGTCCTATGGTTTAATGGTCACAGATCAACTTTAAATGAAAGAATTGCATGGATTACAGGATAACTTCACTCAAAACTAGTGCAATGATAAAATAAAGATCAGGGAAATCTATGTTTATGTTTTGGAGCAACAAACTATTTATGCACAGTTTGATCCAAAAGGAATGTTTTATGGTGGGTGCTCTTGTGTGATTACTGTCTGTTAGTGCTAGCGCTCTACACTTAATGAACTGCTTGCCGTCAACCATTTGGGATTTTATAAACCTGAAAGATCTACGGGGGGGGGGGGGGTGGCCCAGCAACAGACTGCACAATTATAGCAGATGACGGTTGAAGTTTGGTATTTTAGTACCTCCTAAAAGTTTTTAGAAGGCTTCTCAGCAAGCCAAATTTGATTTTACGTTATATCAAATTGAAAAGAATTCTGCTCTCAAAAAATGTGATGAAGAAATATTCTTATTCGACTCAAAGTCAGTGTCCAGTCCTATCTTTGGGAAGGAAACACTTTTGAAATATGCTTATTTCTTTTCTTTTTACAAAATGCAAATGGAAAAGGGCTATCCTGACATTAAACACGATATTGTCTTCTATTTTCCATAATCCATAATCGCAAGTGTTTGCACTGAAGATTCGTCTGTGTGCATGTGTGTCATTGGTCATTGTAAGCACGTTTCAAAAGGTGGCCAAACAAAGAATATAGGGATATCATCTTAGACATCTTACTGCACTTAAGGTGTAATATGCAACGAAAATTGTATAAAAAATAGAAAGTATTACAGACAAGACCTTGTGATGAAATAACATACCTTTGACCAATAAAACAAACAGATGTAAGCATGAATGATAGAATCATAGTTTAATGATAGAATCTTAGTTTAATGTTGTTAACATTGGCAGTGCTAACTTTGCTTCTGTAGAATTCTCCAAATATCAATTAACAGCAGATGAACCTTGCCTGCTTAATCTCAGATAAACCAAAATCAACTAAGCGATTGTACGCTTTCTTTTTTACTCCAGTGTTCATCAGGTGAAGCGTGTTTGCAGAAAACTTGGTCTTCGTCGTCGTCCTGAATCACTGGAAGCTGACATAGTCCGAGCTATTGCTGTAAGTTACCAAATTTGCTTAATTTTTTGTATTCTGTGACAGTAAATAGGTATATCCATCATTATAATACATTTCTGGGAGCAGAAGGCATGTTAAAATTGGCAGGCAGGCAATTTTGATTATACTTTGTTCTGTACCTCATCTTACCGTTGTTCTCAGCCATATATGTGTATATGGTCTTCATTAAATTATTGAAAGACATGATATGATTGTTAATGCTTGATCAGGTTATTCCTTCTATGTTTCATTGACAATGTGTTGTGGGTTTCCCCTTTGCCAGTTAGCCAACTGTTATGTCTTTTCAACAGATTGAACAAAGGAAAAAATAGTTCTATGGAATTCCTACTTCCCCTGAAATGGCTTGAAAGTGGCTATAGGATATATATTGCCCATAATATATTGCAACATTATAGATGCACGTTGGTAAGAATTTTCTTGCCACTATTGAAAATGTAAAAATGAAATTGAAAATATAGTTCGCACCAAACAAGACACAAAATAGATACACTGTATCATGGTATAAGATTTGGTCTTGATATGAATGGTGTCCATGAATGCATTGTATGAAGTGCACAATTCTCAGTGTAAGAGCAAGGTGAGCTTTGTTTTCTTCAATTGCATTGGCAAGCTAGAGCAAATACCTGAAGACAGAAGAGGTATGACATCATTCCCCCATCCATTATGAGTGCTTCAGGTACGTAATTGCACCCCACATAATGTAGAATGACTTGACAACACTGGCCAATTCTGCTGACACAATGACTAGCAAGATTATCAAAAAAATTGTGCTTATTTTGCGGTTATGGGCCACTTTGAATGGGAATGATCTGAAAGAATGAGTGTGTTTGCAATGCCCTTTGAGTGTTAATCTACTTTTGGCCAATATGATAACAAAGGTTTGTCATCATGGGTAATTGTCCTTGTATATCCTTTTATGTGGTTTAACCAGGGATACTTTAGGAAGGAGGGACAACTCAAGCATAATATATTCAAACATCTGTAAGCGTGCGAATGAATGTCATAAGCATTCCACAATCACTGCAATGCTTTGATGTCCCATGCGCGGCACCGTCATTTTGCTGCCGTCAACTTGGAAAGCAATATCTTTAATTCCCTTTTTTGTTTCTCGAAGCTGTGTTTCTTATCACATTTTTTTGTAATTTTCAAGAAAGTTAAGGGCAACACCACTTAAGATCCTGTATCGTTTTTCTTCTAAATAATTGTCAAATAATGCACAAACGGAGATATAAGATAATATTCTTACTTACTTACATAATTAACAACTTTCTTCACTTTCCGTAGATTTCCGGAAATGTCTAATTCAGTCATTATCAAATTATATATTAAGCTGTTAATTTTCATTAACAGAGTTTGCGTGAATTTGCGTGCAGCTCAGATATTTTACTAAAAAAAACTTTATTTTTGTTTGCTGATACCTTTTTTCCTCACAAAAGTATTGATGCAATCCAACAGAAGTGGACAAGCGAAATAAGACTCTACATTTCTTTTGTTCTCTCTTAGAAACTGTTGCTAGGCAATCCTGTTCGTTATTGTTAAAACACATGAAAAACACACGCTGAGACCACATTATTTTTTCGTCGGTGCCACGCATGGGCTCAAAGAAAGAATGTTGTTTTATATCCTCACATAACATTTCCCTGGTTTAACCATTAAATAAAATGGAATCATCTTCTTACTGTGCAAGATTCCATGTGAGAGTTCCATAGAATCAATGTAGAACTAGAATTCCTTTCTGTACATTTGTTTTATTCAGGAATCAATGAATTGTGTAGAATTTGGATCACACTTTTTGTACGTCTATGTCCTTCCAAAATGAAAAAAAAAATATTCTTTAGATATTTGTATTTCTTTGAGTGTTAAAAAAGTTAAATTTCTTTTTTTTTCTTTCGTCAACATATTCAGAAAGAGCTCAATGGAAGTGGATCATGCTGTGGATATCGTGCAATGTGGCAACGCCTAAGACGTGACCATCATCTTAATGTAAAATGGTATGCTTTCAAAGTATGATTTTGAGCCATTGAGGTACATGTCAGCCATTACTTAATGGTATACGTGCACAAATAACTTTGCATCACATTATATTTCTCTACAGTAATATTTATAGTATGATTGGGAAAAAAGAATGCCATGGGGCATGTTTCTGCAGAAACATGACAGTGACACCTCATTTACTACATATTCGAGAATCACATCAGTGCTTACTATCAGATTTAGAACTCAGGTTAGAGTTGTCATCGTGTCGAGAAACGTGCCCGTAGGTCATTTTTTTGTACTCTGCTGCTGAAAGTTCAGTGCATACTGCCATTGTTTTCTGCTCATCACCTGCTTTAGCCTGCTTAATGCATACGGGAGCATCAGCAGAGTTTAAGTCACACAAAATGCAGTACTGTGAAAAACAAAATTTGAATTGAGAGGAACTTTCAGCAGCGAAGCACAATAAACATGACTGCGGCATGATCGTTGTTGACATCCATTGAGGTGAAAGTATTTTGATCCTCATTCCCATCAGGCATTTGAATCACATGACCTGTCGCTGTCAGTGGAAGAGCGGACCTATTACGTGCCTTCACAGATCCAGCCCTCGACGGACCAAGAGGACCCCATGGCTGAAACCGTCGTACCATTTGCCTTCTACATCACCTTCAATGGTTTCCTGACGGGTCAGTAGCATGCATTGTCTGAGACCGATCTTGGTTCTTGTACATCACTCTACATAGATAGGCTTTAACCCTCTCAGTAACATGGGTGCATAGAATAGGTATTTAATTCCACATTACTAAATTCTCCCTATCGCATGTAGCCGATATCAAGCGATTTCACTCGCAATACCAATATCTGATCAATTGCTCGTGGGACGTATACTTCCGGTATGAGTTTGGTACGTATTGAATTCACGCAATAACACACAGAATCTGTAATTTCGCCCCTCATTAACCTCGTAATATTAAAATGGAAGGGTTGTTAAATGGATGAAGGACTTGAAAAAAATACCACCATACCAACATTGATTGTAGATGGACTAATGAAACAATGAGAAGACACAAGCAAAACGAGGGCTATAGAATGTTCGTGAACCTGAAATTCATATCCCAAGAATTAAAGGTAAAAAAATTAGAGCGCCACACGCGTTCCGATTTGGAGAGCTGTATGTGATAGGGAGAATTGAATAATCCAATTTTAACCGATTTCGATAAGCTGGCTAGATTGGAAGTCAAAGTACATGAAGTAGAGGTCAGTGGTCAATGAACTTTGCCAAACTTATTGATTTATTCAGTCCTTTTTAAAAAAAAAGGGTAGTCCCATCAGTGAGCTTGCCTTGTTCTCCCTGTAAACCAAAATGGCAACAAAGATCAACTGATGTAAAAGACAACAAAAGGAGAAGGAGGACTGATAGCAAAACCATACTTTTGCCAATTTCTAGAAATTGAGTGGTTTCATTCCAACTTTGAATTCAATTTTGATCCAAACCTATTATTTTTTTGAGCATAGAAAAGATCTTCAATTTCAACCAGATAAGTTAAGCTAACAAAGAAGCGGAGGCATTTGCACTAGTTTTAAATTGCAAAAGTGCCATTCTGTCTTTCTATGTCGGCATTGATTCTTTGAACAGCTGTGATATGACCAAAGTGATGCATTTCTCATCACTTAACGCAATGTGTGTTTCTCCTGCAGAGAGTCTCTTCCACTCCATCGTGACGCGCGCTGTGCGGTGGAGCCAGATAGAGGGCGACATAGAGGCGAGACTGTTTTACAGACAGGCAAGGTTCTATGCCAACGCCGAGCATGGAGATGGCCGCTGCAAGGCTGCCTAGGATCAAGGTAAGACCTCTGAGTTGTATATTAACCTTCAACATCTTTGCCCAGTCTAATAAAGAGTTTTGATTAATAGCAGTTCATTTTATTCCATTCATTATAAAGAAAGATATATTCATCGACAAACAACATTTCATAATACCACAAAACATGAATAGATATAACAAATATTAATAAAAACACAAATCCAACAAATTGAGCAGTAAGCCTTATAAATGCTGACCCCAAAAGTAAGGATAAAAGAGGCGTAAGATGTATTGATCTGAATCGATTGCAAGTCTAATCCCTGTCAATGATCTAGTGTTACAATTGATACCAATCACCAGTCAAGTTGCAATCAATCAGTTCTTTTTATTTTTTATATTTATATTTTTTATTGAAAATCAACACAAATCACATCAGTTCTTTGTAAGGCAGAGCCCTTATTTTGAAGTGGGATCTGTTTAGAAGCAATGGAGTTGTAGTTGCTAGAGCAGTTTTCATTGTATCCCCTTTCTTAACCCCCTGGAGTGGTCTATATGTAGGTGTCAATGTAATGTTAAAGATGTGCTCCTCGTGTTTTCTTTTGGCAGATCAACATCTTACAGGTGGTCAGCAGCGAGGACAAGAAAGAGGCAGAGAAGAAAGACAGGTCCTGCAGAGAGGCTTGTGCCAAGGTACAGACCAAGTTACATGATAACTTCCCAATTAGCTGTTGCCATAGAAACGGCCAGTTATTGGAGCTGTATGTGTAAAGTATCACTAATTTGAAGCCCCCTTTTTTTGTTGTTTGTATGCATTTGTATTGTTAACATTACCATTCATGAAACAAGTCTCTGAAAGTTCTAAATGTTCTTTGTATTATTTTGTGTCATTTCCTAGACAGTAGTCTGTAGGATATTTTGCTCTCTGTACTCTTTGGCATACAGGCCAACCATACTGAACTTGGAGTAATTATTACATTTTTTTCTAATCCAACTGATAATAAATTTATTGTTTTTTTCCATGAAATGCAATGCAAAAGTATACAACAATTTATTAGTAATCTAATTTTTTGTCTTCCTGTTCATATGTTTTTTTATTGTTAACATTAACATTCATGAAACAAGTATTTGAAAGTACCAAAGTGATAATAAATTCATCCTCTTTTCCATGAAATGCGGTGCAAAAGTATACAAAAAGTTATTAGTATCTGAATTCCTGCATGTAACATTTGGCAGATGTGCATAGGGTTTGGATGGTTGAACATATAAAGTACTGTATATGCTATATATTCAGCGAGTATGATTTCTTGTGACTTAGCGACAATTTCGCGAGTGGTTAGACCGTGGATCGTGGAGTACGGAGTAATATTAGTACATGTGTGCATGTCGTATTCATGTCGGGATCAAAGTTAATAAACTTTACGTGGTGTTAAATTCACGAATAGCACCTGACTCAAGAAATTCACAAAAATTAAAAACCGTGAAATATATGGAGTATACAATATTTAGTGAGGATCAATGTCTACTTGTTCCCAGGTGAGGCATTTCCTGGACAGCAGCCTGTACGACCTGCGGCAGCTGAGCATGCGGAGGATCAGCTACCAGTTCTCGGTGGCCTGCCCCTGTAGCAAGGTGTGCTTGGCCCACAGCCAGTCAGCCTGCGGCCAGGAGGCCTGCCTACACTTCCTGAGTCTGGACCAATGCCTGGCAAACAAGGTGCTCCTGTGCGAGTCCCGGCAGGTGCGTATCAAGGCCTCTCAGCAGCGGTTCCCATCGGAGAGGGCGAAAGTTCCCTGTAAGTGGCGCTTAATTTCTAAACGCAATGAGAAAAAGTCATTGTTTGCAGCTCAACAAGTCTGTAGAGAAAACTTTCTTTGACTGTTTCCATGAAATATATAATGTCACCATTTTGGGCTAGTACATCTTTTTATGCCTCGGCCATGTAGTGGCCTTATGTTTTCGGGTTGTCCGTCCGTCCATCCGTCCGTCCGTCCGTCTGTCCGAAAGTCCGTCCGTCTGTCTGTAAGTCTGTCCGTCCGTCTGTCCGTAAGTCCGTCCGTCCGTCCCGAATCCGTTTAGGCAATATCTTGAGAACTGCTGAGCAGATTTGCTTCAAACTTGGTACATGTATGTATTGCATGAAACTAATGAAGTGTGTAAAATTGGGGTCAAATCTGATTGATGTCAAAGGTCAAAGGTCAATGAACTTTGTAAAAATTGCCCCGAAACGATCTTTTCCACAATAAATCCAAATCCAAGGATGCAATTCTCATTAAACATGGTAGAAAGATAGATCACTACTTGGGGATAGACTGGTGACATTTTTGGTAAAATTCCTGAAAGGTCAGAGGTCAAAGGTCAATGAAATTTGTGAAAATTTCCCAAAAATTGACCTTTTTCACAATAAATCCAAATCCAAGGATGCAATTCTCATTGAACATAAATATACAAAGATAGATCACTACTTGGGGATAGACTGGTGACATTTTTGGTAAAATTCCTGAAAGTTCAGAGGTCAAAGGTCAATGAACTTTGCCAAAATTGGCTAGAAATTGCCCCCAAATTGATAATTTTCAAAATATATCCAAATCCAATGGAGCAATACCAACCAAACATGGTGCAAAGATTGATCACTACTAGACTGGTGATATTTTGGGTGAAATTTCGCAAAGGTCAGGGACCAAAGGTCAATGAACTTTGCCAAAATTGGCTAAAAATTGCCCCCAAATAGATATTTTTCACATTGAATCCAATACTAATGATTTAATTCAAACCAAACATAGTACATAGATTTATCACTTCATGGAGGTAGACTGATGAAGTTTGTGTAAAATTCCTGAAAGATCAAAGATCAATGAACTTCACCCAAAATTGGCTAATTTTAAACAAATTTGATACAAGGATGAATTTAGACAGACTGGTTAGATTGGAAGTCAAAGAAGTAAGAGGTCAAAAGTCAATGAACATTGCCAAACTTGGCTTAACTTGAAAAAAAAAACAGAATGTGATATTTTCATTTCAAACAGGAGCAATGGAACATTGCCCACCAAACATACACATTTTCTGAAAATAGCAAAGAGGCGGAGGCATATTTATCGACTGCGTGGCAGTTGAATTGCTCTAGTTAATCAAACTTTCACTTATATGTTTCTTTCATGTATCTGCTTATATAGAAACAAACATAATTTCAGGGTGAACTATCCCTTTAATGTGCCAGATAAACTCTAGCATTATGGGAATAAAGTGCTGATGTGGCATACGTCATACCCATCGTTATGCTAACTTCTGGTTCTCAACAACATCTTTCAAGTGACTGGTCCGAGATTGTGTAGTGCGCTAATGTCAGGCACTCACGCTGAGAGTCCCCGCTATGGTCACTGCTGTTCACTCTACCCTCATAGATTAGAACCAGTTGTCTTGACAACTTGATTCTATGAGGCCACACTTCGGTACTCTATTCTGTGCATACCTTGTGAATAAGCTCACATATTGCACTCAAAGATTTGAAATTATATCAAACAAATAAATGATTCAAAGGCAGCATGTTTGAAAGTGACAAATCAATTTGTGGTTTTTCTTCTTGACCCTTGCTAGAGTGAATATCTGAAAACAAACTGAAAGTTTGACTCAAATATTGACTTAGTACCCTATGATTCATAACTGTGATTGGCCTATCAATTGCCTCAGTTTTTGACTTAAGCAAGTTTCCAGAATACCAACTGAGCTAAGGCAGAATTAGACGAAAATTTCTTTTAGTTTTTCTGTTTTAATTTACATGATTTGTCATGGTCTGAAATATTTATCATTGCTAATGCTTCTTTTGGAAATTTACTGATGTACCAATGGTATGTTTTGCATGTTCTTATATCAAATATTTTTAAGGTCTGTAAATCAACTTAAACTTGAACTTAAACTTATTTTCTACAGAGGGATGGGCTCCTAATTAGGCTTATACCTAAAGATTTCTTTAATATTATTTATGGTACAGTGTACTATGTAAAATGTTCACAATGTTCTGTATCATGTACCTTCTGACGTCCACTTTTTCAATATTTTCTTTATGTACATATTGAATAAAATGAATTTGAATTTGAGACTTGTTCTGCTTGTTCAGGTGTTCCTTTGCTGCACCATGAGTACATCATGTCGGAGACCTGCAACCGAGAGGTCAGCCTGGCAGATCAACTCAAGAAGCCCTTCATCCCAATGATCTTCAAGCCGGTCCCCTAGCCCCGCCCAGCGGTCTGGCCCTCATTGCCTCACAACTCATCTGCGTGACCTTCATCTGGGTTGGGGGGTCGGGGGTCAAGGCAGACCTACACATGAAGTACCAGGACGTGGTGACCCAGATGGTGCGCTACATGCACCCGCTGCGGCCGGGGCCGGTGGTCAGGCTGGACAGCTCCTCGGCAAAGATCATCTCCCTGCAGAGCCCGCGGGAGGACGCCCACACAACCCTTCAATCTCACGAAGCTTCAATCACAATACAATCATATAGTGGTAATTGAATATCTTCTTAGGGGGCCTGAATCTGATTTCCTTTTAGAAGGGGTCAATTCATCCCTATGTCTCTCTAAAATACCATGTGGTGTTTTAGTAAAATTGCTAATAAAACAGGTTAAATATCTATTTAAGTTTGTGTCAATTTGCATAACCTCTCCTCAGTGTTGATAGCTGAGAAGTCATTATACGCTTGAAATTTCACATTGAATTCTCATGACCAGTTAAACCTTTCAGGGCAACACAATCCTGTTTAATACAGATATTGTGCAATGTTCACCTCGAGGTCACACTTTCGGTGGGATTGCTTGAAAGCATCCTTACAGCAGTGTCACACACATCCATTTTTTGGCTGATTTGACATTTGAAAACTTGTGCAGATATACGCAGTCAGGTTGGTTTTAAAGTTTCATATTGAATGCGTAAGACCTTGATTTTAGAGGCTATGTGGAACATGTTTGGTTGCAGCTAGACCTTCATGTTATCAAATGTGGTTGTCAAGCCAATTTTATTAGTCATGCGTTATGATTGCCAGTCTCCGAATGACATGCAGTTTAAATCGGTACTCTTTGTGATATTACACTTTGTGTACTTACAGATGTGATATTACACTCAAGTAGTGTAAATGTGATGTTACACTATTAATATCAATGTAATATTACACTCATAATGTAAATGTAATAGTAAATGTAATATCACACTCTGTAAGTGTGTGAATGTGATATTACACTCTTGAGTAGTGTGAATGTGATGTTACACTCTTGAGTAGTCTTAATGTGATGTTGCACTCTTGACATGTAACTCTTTAAGTGATCACTTATGAAATACATGTATTTGACCAAATAACATTTAAATTGGTACAATGATAATGTATATCATGGATGTTTATAAGCAAATGGATAAACATCGCTTTGAACAAGGTTTAATGCCGCCACTTAATATTCATGACTAGCAGCTGCTCTCAACAATATGATGCATGCGCGATTGCGTCACGTTCACCTGGATTTCATAATAGGTCATACGCATTCCTATACATGCATACATTTCAGCTTTCAGTGCTGAACTTTAAATTTTGTCACTGAGTGCTTCTTACGTACTTAAAAAGGACGAGCAAATATGAAATTTGATACGTTTTGAGATGGAAATACTAGCTTGGCCGCGTTTTTCATGTTACTTGTCCAAAAGGAAAATATCTGAAAGTAATGTTTCATGCATTTTGTAAGCAGGTATGATGCAGAACATTGTGAAATTGAGACTTTTATACTGCAACTTGATACATGTATCACGTTTACAGCCTTTTTGCCATATTGTAACACTATTCCTCGATTGAATCTTTACTGATGCATCGTAGGTATTACATGTCACAACTGCGCAAGCATATGGGGTGAGGATATTTCCCCAAATTCTTCTGCGCATCCGATTTTGTTTATACGTCAAAAGCAGGCAAAATTCATCCAGAGAATCGGCAGCATTGAACATCGAGATCAAAGAGAAAATCTTTGTGAAGGATTCTTTGTGACTAGAAAGAGAGTACAATGAATCTGCATTAATTAAACGGCTGATGTTTATCCATGTTTAAAACATCCTTGTGTATATGTACATGTACATGTATACACATATGCATGATGGCATTAAGTTTGAGCCCAGCCCGATGCGTAGATCCTGGGACAAGGTGTTTTATTCATCCTTGTCCCTCTCAACCCAGGTATAGTACATGAGTACGGCTGCTCGGCTAAAGCCAGGGTCATAGTAAAGCATTTCAAGTGGTACTTCATGCTAGAGAAGCTATATTGAAGTCTTTTTTATGATAGATCTCTTCATGCCTCCTCCGCAGAGTGGCCGGAGCATTATGTTTTGGGGTTGTCCATACGTATGCATCCCTGTCCACCTAAAATCATTTGAAGCAATATCAACGCAATATCAATTTTTTCAAAAAATTGCAAACATCTTTTTTCCCAAATAACTGTATTGAATAATCCAATTTTAAACCAACTTGTTGCAAGGATGAATGACTACATTGAGATTAGAAGTCAAAGAAGTAACAGGCAATGAATATTGTCAAACTTGGCTAACATGGCGCAATTTTGGTTGGCAATTACCGGTACTAGAAATTGAATGGTTAAGTTCACATAGGAATTCAATGGTACATTGCCAACCACACATACAAGGCTTCTGATAAGATTATCATGGTCGACCACCTGAATGTAACCAAAGGAGTAGAGGCATATTTATTGACTGTGTGGCAGTTGAATTGCTCATTCAAGTGGTATGTCATGTAGCTAAGTAGGAAGTAGGAAGGTATTGGAGAAAGAACTTGTACTATTTGAGAATATGGCAGTACTGCAGTAGAATGGAGGCAGAGCAGTCAAGTGCGTGCAGTCAAATTAATTTCTCTTGTTCATTTTGGAGGATGTACTCTTGGAAAGCTTATTTGCAGTACAATGTACATCATATTTTTGTTATTCTTCAGGGTTTATATCAACATTTAGATACTCAAAAGTGCTAAGTCAGATATGTATTCATCAACTTTTAAAACGTCTTTATTAGAGTACGTTCAAGACTGTTGTACATGTACCTATGTACCTTACCTATTACCTGATCTCATTGTTGTGCCCAAACTTGCCGTTATCATTCAAAATTGGCATACTGACAGGCCAAAATGGGTTAGGTTGAAGACGGTACTTATTATAAACACACTATTGTATCATTATTTTAAAAAAAAAAATCATTGAATGAGTATTTTTAAAAACACAATATGTCTACTATAATGCCATCACATATATTGTTGTACATGTATTTTATAGCCAAGTTTTCAATATAATGTGTATTTATTACCATTTCATTATAAATTTCATTAAAGTATTACATTGAGTAATGTCAGTACTTCTTCTTGATACATTCCACTTTCACAGAAATAAATTAGAATATTATAGGTAAAAAGAGATAACTTGGACATATACATGTATCTTTATTATCTACCCCAATTCATACTTTTCTCTTATTTTCCTTTCACAAACACAGTCACTTAACTCAATGTAGTGTATGCCAAATCTTGAATACATATGACAATTTTCTATTTGTTAGGAAAGGTACAAGAAAATGAATGAGTGCAATGGAATTTTATAATGCCCTACTAAATAAAAATGGTCACAGGGCTACCAGAACAACAGGCATTCCATCATTTCATCATTCACTACTGACCACTGCATTTTCCATTTCACATCCATGCCAAATTAAATTTGACAAGAGGGCGGATAAAGATTATCATCAAAACAAAAATGATTTATTCAAATATCTTACATCCCATAAGTTACAACTGGAAAGAAATACTGGTAGTCAAATGTGCATCATAGTATAGAGAACATCATTTAAGGTTACAAATTATAACGAGCTTATGCACTGTACAGTATGTACACATATATACATATCAGTGTTGTGTCCGAGGCCGGCTTGGCCATGGATAGGAACCGTAAATACCTGTCATTTCTTTGCCCAGTGATGCTCTTTGCTTTGGTTATGTATTATTTTTGCACACATCCATAAAAAACATACTGCACTAATGCTCATATACTGATATACACTGATACATATAACACAAACAGTGCAAAACAAAATCTTGGCAAATATTAATCAACTTGATATGAGCTGCCAATATGGATAAATGTGTAAACATTACACAAACAGTGCAAAACAAAATCTTGGCAAATATTAATCAAATCAATATGAGTTGCCAATATGGAAATATGTACGGCATAAACATTGCCAAAAATGGCATGTCCCATTTCATGTGAATGTGTCCAGTTTCATGCCTAGTTTCCACTGTCATGCAATATGCTATGAATGACGTAATTGGCCATTCATAGCTGATGGCTGATTAGTCAGGATGTGAGCAAAGGTACATGTACATATTATTACACATCATGGGAGATCACAACATCAAGATCTGATTACAGCAACCAATTTCAATCATGACACAAATTGTAATTGTGGGAACGAGGCATAAAACAGAAGGGATAAAAATGGTCAGGAATATTCACCTCCTGAATTTTCAGATACATGTAATGTTCATGAGATGTACCGGTATTTGTTTCATGAAAGAGTGGTCTATTAAGCACTTCTTAGTCCCAGAGAACCAATTTCTGTGATTTTAACAAGCAAATTACAATTTTATAAATAAACATTTATGAAACATCCAAATTCAATCATATCCTTTGATTCATAAATTTGCATTAATAACATGAAGACATGTGTTAATGATTGTACGCCAACATACTGAACAAGTGCACAAACTCTATAATCCATGTACTACATATATTTGATTGCACATGTAAAAATAACTATTCATGTGCAAGGACTCATCTTCTTCTATAGACACGTATAACACATTATAGTTTTTCAGTCTACATTTCACAAAATGACAAACTTGGATAGAACTGACCTCACATGTACCTCACAGCAATGACTGTAAAGAACATCAATCATTTCAAATGAATGACTTCAAATGCAAGATTTATGCAATCATGAATAGATAGTCATAATATATATTTTATATCAACTAGTATTTGATTACACATCCAAAAGCAACAATAGAAATATACATTTTCATGTTCAAGGACTCAATAATCTTCTTGTAAATATAACATAAGTTTTTAGCCTACATTTCACAAAATAATGACAAACTTGGATAAAACTCATATTGCCTCACAGTAATGACTGCATAACATATTGCTGCTGGGTATTTGCTTTAAATAAATACCTTGAAAATGTATTTGATAGATATAAATATACAATCATGAATAAATCATTGAAGTATACTAGTGCATGTTAAATTGAAAAATAGCGACAAGCAAACCATCCCTTTATTTTCATTCAAAATGAGACAATCCTGTATTTTTTTAAAAATTGGAATAAATAAAGCAATCCTCATAATTGTACAAAGCTACATATGAGTGCTTCTACATCAACACATGTAGGTGAACATCTTCTCTCACACATTAAACTGTTATGATGATCAGTATCATTCTTCAGAAGTCCCTGATTATTGTCAGAAAAAGATTCAAAGGCTATTTTGATCCCCCTCCCTCCATATCCAGGTCAAAATTCCATTAAACACTATTATATATTTCTATTAGTTTCTACTGTTTTTTCAGAAACCAGAAGAGTCTACTGGCTTGAAAACATACTGAGTCAAGCCAGTAGAAACACTTAGAAACCAGTGGAATCTAATAGTAGTGAGACCAGTAGGAATCAGTGGAAACTAATGTTTGGAACAGTGGTTTCTACTGGTAGCTTTTGTACTGGTATCTACAGGGAATCATATCATTTTCCACACACATCCTAGATTGATGTATTATTCATGGCTGCCTACACCTTTGTTCCTGTCAGCCGTGGTTAATCTATGCTAAGTGAGAGACATTCTTCTGGAATCATATATCTTTGATGTCGTGGACTTTGATAGCTTTGTACATCTTTATAACAAGCATACTTCCAGGGACCTAGAATTCCAGTAGAAGAGGGAGGAGTTCAAAGATGAATTGGACTCGTCTAAAACAGGGTGTCCCTTATACAGGGCGAGTTTTGTGTGTGTAAAAACCACAGAAAATGGAGGGTGCTGTAAGAATTTCCTTCCCAATAGTTAAATCATAGAAATTGCTACATTTTAAAGAGACTTTGGGCAGGTTGTCCGACAACTATATCCTATAGGACCAAGCCCACTGTGCGCTATGGTCCGTACCTGTCCGCTCGGCAGTGCATGCATGGAATGGGAGATATGCACATATCGTGTGCAGACAGGGACGATATGACTACGAACGTAGACTATGGTCCCTAAGTTTCAAACATAAGCCAGAATAGTTTTTAACTTTTCCTGAAAATGTTCATTAAGCTATGAATGTGATAGTTCAGACACATAGTTATAGACTGCGGGCTACCTAGACCCCCATTGTCATGGCAACTCATCACTCAAATGGTAAAATATCAGAAAATAGCACATATGGGACACCCTGTCTTTAAGACAGAGTGTCCCATTTGCAAAAGTTATGACACTTGGCAGGAATCAGCAGTATAGAGTACCGAAGTGTGAAGTCATTCTAGACTAAGACAAATGGTTCTAAACTATGTGGGTAGAGCAAGCAGCAGTGATCACAGCGGGGACTCTAATTTTTAGTGCCCAACACTAGTACGCTACACAATATTGGACTGGCAAACCTCTCACTGGAGTGATTTTGTTCAGAACCAGTTGTCTTGACAACATGTCCCTATGATGACGCCACTTTGGCACTCTGTATACCTAACAAAACATGTGTGAAATCTCAGTCATATTACTTCAAGAAACTTTTCAGGAAAAGTGAACTATCAATGTTTACGTTTGAAATCTACCGGCCGTAGTCTACAATCACAATCATATTGCCCTTGTCAGTGCACGATGCGCCCCGCACAGCGGACTTGCTCCCATTGAACGCATGCACGGTTCAGTGGACCATACCTCAGAGCACTCCCCTGTCTCTAGGTTTTGGACAGCCCAAAACCTCCTCAAAATCTAGTGATCACTATAATTTCGCCTGAAGTCACCACTGAAGTCCATTATTATTGGGAGGGAAATTCTGTTATAGTATCTTCTTCTATTTTCCATATTTAAAAAAAAATATAAAAATGTTATCAGTCAGTAGCACACCCCACATAATTGTGGGGTACAGTGATCATACACAATGATACTGCAAAATATAAACAATGGTAATACACAATGGCCATACAATAGTGCACGCTCTCAAATATCAATACGCGTACATTTATAGACTAATCTTGGGCATGTGGACATATGTACATTGTACCTCTTTTGAATCTAGAGATATGTCCCCCCACCAAAAATAATATAAAAATCTGAAATTCAGCCAACTCCCCAAGTTAATATACATGTAAGTACACTGTTGTAGAGACAAACTTCAGCAACCACTTCAGTTGCCTCCTTGAAAGTATTCCTCAAGTGTGGGAGGTGGTAAGTCAAAATATACAAAAGTGTTGTTCCAGAAAAGGCAGGTATATATGTGCATTAGTGAGGAGGCCTGATACAATTTACATTTTGCCACAGACAGAGACCAACACTTACTGTGATTGCTTGTAATCTGTAAACTTTAAATGCATGGTTCATAATGTTGACAATAACCATTCAATGCTAATTGTAACTTTGGACATTGAAGCATTGAAGATGTCTTGTTTAACATTTATGTGAGCCAAAGGGAGGCACTTGAAGATTTGGCCTCACAGGGTATGCAGGATTGCCATAAAGGCATAACGTATTCCCATGTAAACCATGGGATATTGCCTCCAGCTGTGTCAGGTCCGAATAGATGTGCCATGAGGCCATTTGGAGTTGTCAGAAATTGATACTTGAAAGCATGCACTCGTTTATGACCATTGTACATGACCTCTGGTTGTGCGAGGGCCGACAAAAGGGACAGACGGGATGGTACATGTACCATCGATAAATCCCCAACTATATTGTTGACTGCAGCGCCTTTTATGTACATTACATCAGCGAACATCTGCAAGTTTTAGGCGATAAGCACTGATCTAGGGAAGTAAGACGGATCGACCACAGTTTTTGACAAGGTCTTCATATCTGCATGAATATGTATACCTCAGTAATGTGAGACACAAAGCTTCCAGTCCTGGTAGGAAAGACCTGTTCCAAAGTTTCACCTTCTCAGGGTTTTTCAAGACGGTGCTCAACTGGAAGATGTCATCTTCCTTGAATCAAATACACCTGTAATTGCAAAAAATGAGGACAATTTTATACTAGTATAATTGTAATCTGTTCCTCTTAAACTTGTTTCTTAATTCTGTAAAATATGGTGATAATATACTCTACAATAGGTGATTATCAATCTTATATTGACAATATAATTTGACATGATTTGAACATACAAAATGACATACTGGGATAAAGAGTACACTATAGATTGACATTTTTTCATACAATTATGTTGTTTGGGTAATATTTTGACCCACACACAGAAATAATTATAAAAACTAACTGACAAAATCCTTAAAGGAGCAGTCTACAGCAAAAAATGATCATGATTACTACATGCACTAATGGACAATGTTGCGATGTCCCTGGTGAGGTTGATGAAGGATCAACTGTCTCATATAATGTATCGATATACAGGCAAACCCCAGCAACTCAA
>CAVLGW020000078.1:0-2500 GCA_963669155.1 Arbacia lixula
AAGCATGAATTCAGAAAAATAATCTATATTCATGTGTGATGTTAAGAGTTTGCAAGGAGCTTTCAACTTTCAGGAAATTTTTAATTATCATAGGCGTCCTAAAGTTATAAGATTCAGAGGGGATTTTACAGTGAAGATAAAGTTGATTTTTTTTCCCTCCAATTTTGGCTCTCGTACCAACCAAATTACTTTCTTCTGCCCATTTGGCCGTCTCCTTTATTTCTCTCCTTCTCTCCCTTCTTACTCTCCTTCCCGACAACCCCCCCCCCCTCTCTCTCTCTCTCTCTCTCTTTCTCTCTCTTTCTCTTTCTCTCTCTCTCTCTCTCTCTCTCTCTCTGTCTCTCCCTCCCCATCTCTCTGTCTGTCTCTCTCTCTCTCACTTTCTTTCTCTCTCTCTCTCTCTCTCTCTCTCTCTCTCTCTCTCTCTCTCTTTCTCTCCCCCCCCCCTCTCTCTCTCTTACCCTCTTTCTATCTATCTCCCCTCTGTTTCTGTTTAGCGGCCTCTTATTCTTAAAATCACGGATATTCCAGGAAATATCGCGTTACCCCTTCCTCGATACGCGATCAATATTAATCCATGCACACCCACTCGGTAATAATTGGAGAGAAAAAGCAGAAATCCCCCAAACCACACCGACCCTCTCCTTCATTGCTGGCCGGGGTCTTTAGGGGGCTGAGGGCAAGGGGGTCTCCCCTCTCCAAAGCCCCGTGGCTCCCCGGGAAACATCCCCCGTCACACATGAGCTAGACCGAGAAGGCCTGGAGGGGAAACGAGACCAAACAAGGACCAGGTCCTCCGGGACAGGACCAGAAATGTGCAAGTCTAACTATAGATCCACGCTTTAGTCTTACGAGTATAGAACTCCACACCGTTCAAGTCCCAGGGACTTGGCACCACTCGGGTGCTATGATTTATGTATCAATCTCATTTTGTCAGTGCTGCACTTTTACTCTCGTTATTTGTTGGTGCAATCTTTGCGCAGTTATCATCACCATTCGAAGAGGAAGCGGCCTTTTCTCTCTTGCTCTACTAACTGTGAAATTAATTTTGACACACAAAAGCAAACGCAGGAGAGACGGATTACTGTTATGACTCAGAGGGCTGTCCTTTTGGCAGCAAATAGTAATCCAGCCGGGATTATATGTGACCAATCTGATTAATATTAAGGTATAAAGCTAAGATGTGAATACATCATTATAATAACCATTGTTATTCAAATTACTATTGTTTCGTATCATTATCATTTGTATTATTAGTATCAGAATTATGATTATGACTGGTATCATTAATAATGGTAGTAGAAGTGGTAGTAGTAGTATATAGTTAAAGTAGTTGTGGCAGTAGAAGATATGGCTGGGGAAAACAGGAGAAGAAGGAAAATTACTCGGATGAGCAGCCTGACAGACTGGACCGAAAGTTGTGGCACTCCACGATCGCCTACCTGACAGAATATGGCACTTGGACATGTACATAGATAGATAGATAGATAGATAGATAGATAGATAGATAGATAGATAGATAGATTGATGGATAGATAGATAAATGTATTATGTTATGGATATATATCAAAGAATATTGGTCACATATTTTTGAATGTATAGGAATGAGTAACTGGGATTGTCAATGCGATTACCAAATGTTCCTAGTTATGTTTCTAGAAAATGTATTAGTTTTGGAGTGATCACGTTCGTATTAAAGAATAAAATAATGTACGGAATGTGTGTGTGTGTTCTATCATCGTGTATTCCAAGTCCTTTAGGCCTATACCTTCCGTATCAACAACTACTGCCGGCATGCCCAATACGGTACACAACGGATTACAATGTATAAATTCACATTGGTAGCTAGATGTACTTCATATATCATAATCTCAATGATCTTGATGATATTAAGTCAGGTCGCGCGCGCGGAAAGGTCACACTTCACAGTGCCCCCTCGCGCAAAACACCATCGCAACCAAGTCCACGGTAACATACACCGGAAAGTACATTCTCACTGGGCCCCGACTTCAAGCCAACAAGTTTGATCCATGACGGCTTTAGCTGGGTGAAAGAAGAGTGTCGACTCTAATCCCTACCTGACGTATGTTTCATGTAATCCACCTCAAGAAATGGGAATTTAAACTGCGCGGTAATTTGAACTGGTAATAGCGTGCGGAGAATGTTTATCGTGAAACGGTTTTTGTTGGTGTTGGTTCTCGTATTGACGTGCATGTTGTTCACTCCCACTGAATTCCGTACTCGCCAATATTTTTTTTTTCGTTGCCAGAACTTGATATAATGTAGTGGTAGGATTTAACCCCCTGGATACTAGACAAATGGAGACTCTATGGGGTGAATGCATTACTTCTGCAAACATGCATCAATGGCGTATGATGACTCTAAAACTTCCAATATCAATTATCAGCCTTCTTGTCGTTTTGTTGGTACTGCAAAAAAAAATGAATGTGATTTATAACGGGAATTGTTTCGACGAACTCGCTGCCTGCTTGAAAAATAG
>CAVLGW020000078.1:5000-50000 GCA_963669155.1 Arbacia lixula
GTTGATCTACACCAGAGCTTTATAATAAACTAGGAACAATATGAAACAAGTGATGAAAACAAACTACAAAAATATCCCCAGGTGGATGTCTTTTCCACCGGCCTAGATCATCAATATCGCTTAGACAATTGTGGTTTAGCGATGGCAGCCTCTTGTCAACGCCATATTCAAGGCCAAGGACACAAAACCGCCGCCTGGGGGCGACATTAGCGAAATAATACGGTACATTCTTTCTCAAATGGCTTCCAGCTCCTTTTCATAAGACAGCGTATTAATGAGTTTGGGCAAAGATTACAATGCGATTCTCATTCACCCGTTAAAGGTACATTGAAATAGAAGCGGTCTTTACCGTTACCGTTACCGCTTTCAGCGTAATTACCACAGCGGCACATGCAGCTATATACCAGGACGAACCATCGCTTTGCCGCATGTGTGAAGAAATTGCATGAGCAGCGAAGTAAGGGGTAGCGGCAAATTTCTTTAGTATGAACGTCCCTTTAAAAAAAAGTGTCACAACATGTTTTGAGTGATGTACCTATTTGGCAGTAATTGTTTCCACCTATGGTATGTTTGCGTGTGAAACAACCCGTTGGGAACCTTAATCGTCACGATGATCAAAACGATTGATGGAGGAATGCCAAAATAAAGTCAAAAGAATCCATCTAGGTAAGCGGTTAATAAAGGATTCCTCTCGCTTTGTGTTTCACAAATATTTCGAGGGGATAATGTAGAGGAAGATGTTGTACTCGTATTGAACCAATTGACTTTTAAAAGATAACAACTTCCCCAATTCTAGCGGTAAAGATATGAATCCCATTTCGTTACTTCAAACATGTAATATTAGTTGCTTCTTTTGTCTGTGACATTTACGACAAACTTTGAAAAACATTTGGTTCGTACATGTCGTAAGTGCAAGTTGGTCATCCATATCTTCTCTGAATTTAAATAAAGCATTTCATGCGCATGTACTGCGACTTGAAGAAAAGCTCTAAATGGTTGTGATCCGAAAGAAACAAGGTAGACGTTGTTGTATGATAGGATTGCGAAACTAAGCAAAGCAATAATGTTATTATTGTGTGTGTTTCTAAAAGGGAATCTAATATCTCAAGGAGATAGATGTTGCACATTTCGCGTATCCCCATTCTCTCTCTTTCTTTCCATCTCTCTCTCTCTCTCTTTCTTTTTCTCTTGCTCGCTCTCTCTCTCTCTCTCTCTCTCTGTATATATTCGTATATACCTAGTTGCCAACGTAAAAGTGGGTAAAAGCCTAGTTATATAATAAAGAGAGATATAGGTAGATGGGAATATGTAAATATATCCATACTTATCTATCTATCCATCTATCTATCTATCTATCTATCTATCTATCTATCTATCTATATCTATATCTATATCTATATCTATCTATCAATCTATCTGACAGTATGTACATGTATATAAGAACATAAGAGGTCGCGATGGCGCTGAAAAAAAATAGATGGAAGTACAAAAAAAATAAGCACGCTGGTTGAGAATAGTTTGCTCAACTTTTCGTCCATATAGGCCTTCATCAAGTGTGGTATGCATGTACATGAACAATTGCCAGAACATTACGTTTGATGAAGGCCTATATTCGAAATGCTGAGCAAGTTGTTCTCCTCTGGCGTGTTCATTTATTTATTTTTGTAGTCTACGTATGGAAACCAAAATTGACGTTATTACATACATTTCAATAACGTGTGTACCGTTTGCTTGTATATATGTTTATAGGCATTCGTATATCAATCTATCTATTTGTATTTGTGTATTTTGACCCTATGGCTTAATAAAATTAATCTCACATTAAATCATGTCTACGCATTGTGTTTCAAACTTATATAATCTGTAAAAAGTGCTTGCAAGCACGACGAAAAAAAGGACACTGAGTCTATGCAACAACAACAACAATGGCAAGAAATTAAAAAAAATGCACTTTGTACAGAAAGTGCCAGCCAGGGCCCTTTGTTTTCCGCCCGGCGTGAGAAAAAGCCACACGTTTTCCCACATTCTACATTCTTAATGGCATTTGCAACTGGGGAGACAGTCAAAGACATCCGAGTGCAGACCTCAGCGACCGAAGAGGAAGGAACACGCGCTGCATGTGAGACCGTGGGCTTTGCCATTGCAAGCATCGTGATCAGCAGCGAGAGACTACGGGCAGAAGTTGAAGCTACCTTCCACCTCACTTGCACTTCTCAGCTCGCGCATCTCTTCCTTCCTGATTTGTCTGTCCAATCAATGTTTGTCCCTTTGTGTGTGCGGCAAGGTCAAGGGCAGCGTTTTATAAGCCATTGTCTTTTTGACACATAAAACAAGGTGTAAATGGGCCTAAATATTGTGTGTTTATGTAAGTGGAGTTCTTGACTTTGACCCAGAAGAGAGACGTACTTGCTGGAGTGTCGGAGGTACTGATCGAGGGGCCTCGACCGCGCTGCGCGTGGGGTGGGTGGGGGTGGGGTGGGAGTGGGGGTCACCTGTGGACAGGTTAATGTGATTGATAAGGCCCAGCGGAGTGGACAAAAGTGTGTGTGGGGGGGGGTATGAAGGGGGCTCGGATAATAGCTTTGAATCAGGAAGGGGGGGTCACTAGCCAATAGGTCAATGTTATACATAAGGCCCACGCAGCGGAGTGGTGAATACGCTGAGCTGAAAAGGGGGGGGGGGGGGGGGGGGTGCAATGTCATAGGCTCGGCCTCCCGGCAACCTCCTTCATCTTCATGCAGACTAACATAATAGATTTGAATCACGAGGGGTGTGTGTGGGGGGGGGGGGGGGGAGGGTTGACGGGGCTCGGCATGCTGGCAACCTTCGGTTACTGAATTTTCATGCAGACAATAATTATAATAGCTTGAAATCAGGAAAGCGTGTGTGAGTATTGCTGTAGTGTTCCTTTTCAAAGGTTAATAGTACTTCTGGTGTAGAGCGCGCTTAAATACACTTATTGTTATTATTAGTTTTATTATTATTATTAGTAGTAGTGGTAGTAGTAGTAGTAGTAGTAGTAGTAGTAGTAGTAGTAGTAGTAGTAGTAGTAGTAGTAGTAGTAGTAGTAGTTGTAGTAGTAGTAGTAGTAGTAGTAGTATTGTTATTATTATTATTATTATTATCATTATTAATATCATTATTATTATTATTAGTAGTAGTAGTAGTAGTAGTAATATTATTGTTATCAATATTATTATTAGTAGTAGTAGTAGTATTATTGGGGGCGGCATCTCGGGAGCTTCCTTGGCACCGTAGGGTGGAGGGGAAGTTGGGAGGGGGTTGGGGTACGCATGCAATGGTTACAACATTTCGATTTAGGCAGAGAAGCAAAAACAAAGTTCATGGATAATCATATTTTGTTCTTCTCTTATGGTTATACCACCTGCTTCAGTAGTACATGTAGTGACAGTTTTTACTATACGTGCATGTAAGAGAGAGCAGAACATATTAGAACGCAAATTGGGATACTAACAAGTAAGGCCTTTCTATGATATTCTATGGTAGGAGGTTGGGTTCGATACCAATAATCAGTATATGCCCAAAATGATCGTTTTCACACGTCTACAATGACAAACGAGAATTATTTGATTATGCCCCCCTTAAACCTACTTGTGATGACATTTTGTTTTTAATAGACGTCCATATTTCTGAATATGATACAAAAGGACTGCAAGTCTATGTCATGAGAAAAACTGTGTGTGCTTTGTTGGTAAGAATACTATAACTGTTTGTACAGAAATGATGAGCTGCAAACCCAACATATGAACGTAGGTGGGGGTATTTCAGTGTCAACAATAGAGTGAGTCGAATCAATAAATTTGAGGTTTCTGCTCGCAAAAGAGAGTCCCCGCAGTGATAACCGCTGTTTGCTCTACCCATAGTTCAGATCTACACACAACACAAAAAGGTACAGTTTGAAACTTATAATAAATATATATATATATATATATATATATATATATATATATATAGATATATATATATATATATATATATAGATAGATATATATGTGTGTGTGTGCGTGTGTGTGTGTGTGTGTGTGCGTGTGTGTGTGTGTGTGTGTGTGTGTGTGTGTGTGTGATTGAGTGAATGCACTATTAACATCGCACAAGAAATGCCAATATGTACTGTAAAAACGATATAACCGATCACCCATGTGACTTTTAAAAAGACACATTTTTGCCTTGAACGTTTGCTCACTCATGCATGACTGGACCGATCAATATAATTTTCACATAAAAGCTAGCCAATAAATAAAGTAACACCCCTGCCAAATTATTTTGTCCATAATCTCCTGGTCATAGAGTTATGCGGTTGAGAAAAAGGGAGGGGTTACTTTTTTTGTTGTGTTTAGTTGGCTTGGCAATATGGACGTCATACTTTGGTATTCTACAGGTCGAAGTTTTTTCAAAAGAGGCATTCCATATTTACCATCAATACCGTGATCATGGCAATCCTGTTTGGTTACCTTTAGGGGGAGCGGAGAGGGCCCAAAATTAATGATCCCTCCATGCACTAACTGCGGCGAAGTTGTATGTTAATCCGCTTAAAGTAAGCTTCCAGTAAGCTGTTCTAATATCGTGAGGGAGATTCTTAGACAGTATTTTCCCACTTTTTGTGGTATTCAAAAAAAGGGATACGCTGTCTTAAGTTCGGCAGATTAAATGCTTCTTTATAATATGTGCTTACTTGTCCGGTAAACTGAAAACAGTGAGATAGAGCGATGGGTGGGGAGAATCAGGACCAAATATCAACTGGCAAGTAAGTATTTGCCTTTTTTTTACAAATTATTTTAACATACACATGGTAGGCTGATACAGTTTGATACAGTTCGATTATTTAAACTATAACTTGACTTGTTAGTTGTGTTTGGAAGCGTTATACATATAAACATATACCTATGTTAGCTATATAGGCTCTGTTTCAGACTTATCTATTTGACCTAAAACTACACTGACTTCGACAACAAGGAGTAGGCCTGCGAGCTCGGGGTGGAATGGTAATTAAGCCTATCGATGCCAGTTGCATCCGTCAATAATCGTCCCTTTCCCCCTTTCTACTTAATTCCACTCCTTTTCTCATCAGAATCTAAATGACTAATTTATTGGTGAAATGTTTCTCTGCCTTGAAAAGGGAATTAAGAGCATCAAAAACGTTGCCCCCACGTAGAAGTCTGCAGGCAGAAACTTTATTGTCACACTGTGTCAGCCCACCATGTGTCTGTTAAAAATAGTTTGTAAAAAAATACTAGGGCCTACTTGCCAGTTATTATTTTGTCTCGATTCTCACATGACGTTGAGATCATGACGTGATTAGGTACAAGCATCAAATAGTCAGGTTCCTTGTGTAAGTTCGTTCAAAAGTTTGTGGGATTTTCAATACTATTCATTATTTAAGACTTTGAAGTACGCCAAATCCAAAAAATTCATGTTGCCATTTTTTCCGAAGCCACTCTGGCGGCCATCTTTGATTTTCAAAATGGCCGCCGTATTCAACCGGTTTAGGTATCAAAATCTATACATGTACTACTGAAGTGTGAAGGTTTTACCTTATTTTCAAGGAGCCAGGTGCCATACAGATCCCTCCTAGCATTTAGAGCAGTGGCATAGTTATGGATAATGGGTGGATGTACATGTGGTGGGCGGGGGTAGGTGGTACATTGTATTTTAGGAGCATGTAGGAGCATACAAACTGTACATGCATATTCAGAATTGCACCATTTAAGAAAACATTGACGGTAGACTTCAATATCCCCACCCCAGAACAGTGGCATGTCACGGGAGGTGGGGGGGGGGGGGAGTAGGTAGTTTATTAATTAGTAGTTATGCACTGCTTTGGGGCTTTTTGGAATAAGCGTCCCCCAAACGAATAACAATGACATACCAACGGGGTGAAACTGCAGGGACTGTGGCAACATGAATATTAAAACAAAGATTAAATACGTGTACATTTATACTGTCATTGTTAAATAGGCTATCAATAATTCATTACATACATTTTCATCATCATTATTATTATTAGTTAGGCTATTGATTATTAGTTTTGGTGCTTTGGGGCTTTATGGAATAAGTATTCCTCAAACGAAGAACAATAGCACACCAAGGCCAGGGGATGAAAATGCAGGGACGGAGGCAAGGTTAACAACCTTTTTTGGCTACTTAAATTATCATACATATTGTATTTCAAAAAATACCAATGCGGTTTTGACTTGACTTATCTTGGATATCATTTTCGTATCAATACATAAATTTTATCGCTTGACGATCATATTGAGTTACCTTTATAATAACAATAATAATAACAATTGTGCACAGTATATTGCATAGTGAAATAGATGTTATAACTGCAAGTGTTACTAAAAAATCTCAAAATACAGTATTTTGTCTATTGGTATGCAGTTCACCAGTGTTTTACAACTAAACTGCAAAATTGCAGAGTTAATTCATTCAACCATCGCTGTTTCTTCTATAGACCATTTACGGTATGCATGCAAATGGTATGCACGTCTTTCGAACAATAGGTTACTAATGGTATATAACCCCAAAGTTTGTCGAGGTTTGTCGAGCAGCAACAACTAATATATTCAGAGTGCATTCCACCAATTGAGACTGAATCAATAGATACAGCAGGTGAATGTTATTGCATGTTAGGGATGAGGTTGTGAATACATTGCGAAAACGGCTTATTCAGTAGCTCTGCTCGATGGCATCTATGCAACGCTTCAACAAGAACATCTTAACATCCACCGTTTATCTTCGTACAACGTAATTAACCATTAATAATCTACTCATTTAACTTAGAATTAATTTTTAAATCAACCAGTCATGGCTGTGTGTGTACCATGGGTGTGTATTTCTGACACTATGGACACGATCTTTTGTTATGCGGGCTCGATTTCAAACGGTCCCTTTTAAATTTTGTCCGCATAACAAAGGACCATGTTCGTAGTGCATGAACGAGTTCGGGCACGATACATTCAGAGCTTAGGGTCGCTAACACGTTCACCGTGGATCGAGGGATGCAAATATCAACTGAAATACCAGATAACACATAAATTCTTTAGGCTCAACATCGACGCTCTTATGGCCGAGAGGTCTAAGGCGCCGGTGTGCTGGCATATTCCGTTCCTATTATATTCGGTTCTCAGAACAAAATACCCCGGTATATATCGTTCTGGAACACGATATACCGGTATATTATGTTCAAGTGGTGTGGCATAAGTCGTGCTTATAGACAGATATCGTTCCAACTGACCAAGTATCGTTTTCGCGTTAACTTTTGGGCGATCGGAAATAATCGCTTTATGGCTTGAGAGAACGAGACACTTTCCCATACTACAGATAAGCACAGGAATCGCACACCGCTAGCATGGCTAGCGAGTGTCTCCAAGCTCCACGACGTAGAGGATCATCTCGGTGCGGCACTGCTCCTTGAGCGTCAACGTGTCGATGAGCTAAAAATGCAGACAAAAGCAATGGAGCAGCAGATGGCCGCCTTATCCAAAGAAGTTGACATTCTCCGGAACAAGGCAGGAAAATCAGAAGAGGCTACCGACAAAGGGGAACGTTTCTCCAGACGAAACAACTTCAGGATCGTCGGTATTCCCGAACCCCGAGCGGATGAGAGAGAGGACTGCGTTCAAACCGTCGAAGAGATCCTCCAGGCCAAGACATGTTTTGGTGAAAATGCTTTCATATCGCGACAAAGTCGAAATTATGAAAAAAAAAAAAAACAGGGAAGTTCTCAAGGGTGAGAACTTCTTCATCGTAGATGACCTCACCCATAGTGATCTGCAAGAGAAACGAAAGTGGGCAAAGCAAGCACAAGAGCTCTTCTTGACAGGAAAGTGGCGCCAGGCTGGTGGAACCTCGTATGTATTCCAATAAAAATCAACTTAATATACGGACCTTAAAGATGTATATTACTTGTGTCACTTCGATCACTCATATATAATATATATAATAATATATAATATGTATTTTATTACATTCTATTCTGCATTCTTTAATTTGATACAATTTAGATAATTCTAAAATGACTGTTAATTTGTGAATCATTTGTTAATATTCTGAATATCCACTTTCCGTTGTTATTAAGTTCAGTCTGCAGTAGAGACTACATGCTATCTTTACTGTTATTGTTCGTTTTAACGCACGCACAAATTATTGTGTGCGTGATTGAGCAGGTACAGCGACGGTTTATAAGATATCTACGCAATCTGGTACGGCTTAGATCGCTATATATATCTATATTTGACGTGTGCATATACATATATATGTATATTTCTTTTTTTCTTCCGTGTGAAAATATACCTTAAATTACTATTTGTTTTGACGGAACACAACTTCGATACAACGTGCTAGGTGCCTCAAGTTACCGTTTTTTTCTTATATCTTTCGTAAATAGAAATGTGACCGAGGTCAGACTCTGTAATATTTTCTTTCCATTTTGTTATACTGACTCTATATTGCAAAACTCCTTTCTTGAGTCGTGTTTATTTCTTGCTAAGATGCTGGAGAGGCCAGCACAGCTATTTGTAACTTTGTTCTGACTTACAACTGACAAGCTGTCAGTTATTCGTACACTATTGTAGCTGATTTGTTTTTTTTTTCTTGTTTCATGTGTATGTTGTTTGACTCTATGTCTTGTACAACTTTCTATTATGTGTTTCTTTCACTACTCTCTCCTAATGACTATTTTGAAAACTGCCTTCATCGGGAAAATTTTATCACGACGATTAGTAGTATGTTGTTGATAATAAATTCATTAACTATTTGTCATGACTAGTATGTCAGATTCATCATGTAATGAAATATCCAATGACGAATTATTGTCTTTATTCAATACTTTACTTGAAGATGATTCGGGAGTAAATGAAGTTAATATTGACAACCATGACTTCAATGATTGCTATGGTGATCTAATACAAACATTAGATTTGTATGATGTTGTAAATCGGTCTTCTTCAAAATATTAATCTGAAGATAAATCTTTTGAGTTTTTTACAGTGTTGCCAGATGATCATTCTGGTATTATTTTAATATTCGCATATATATTATTTTAATATTCGCAGTGTCAATAAACATTTTGATAAATTTGAAATACTATTAAATAATATTATGCAAACATCATGTCCTATAATAGGTTTATCTGAGACATGGTTTTCTTCAAATCTAAGTGCTTACTTTTCTTTACCAGGTTTTAATTTAGTAGAAAACAGTCGAACTAATAAACACGGAGGTGGTGTTGCATTCTATGTACCAGAAACTTTGAAATTTTAAATCAGAGACGATTTAAATTATATGAATTCAACTCTTGAATCATTGTTTATTGAAGTTGAATATTCCCGTGGGAAAAATTATCTTTTTGGAATTATTTATAGACCTTCTCAATCTTCCCAATATGATTTCTTGAATTCGATTCATACTATTCTCAATAATAACCAATTTGCAAATAAGAACACTTTTATAATGGGAGACTTCAATATTGACTTGCTTTTGTGCAACGAAGAGTCTTTCCCAAAAGATTTTTTGGAGTCCATGTCATCCGCCTCATTTCGCCCCCTCATTACAAAACATACTCGAATTACAGATAGATAAGTTGATAGATAATATATTTACTAATATACAACCGCTTCCTGGCATTTTACTTTCTGATATTTCTGATCATTTCCCAGTATTTACTTACTTTTCATTTAAGAATAAAGTGAATTATTTACATGATGATCTCTACGCCCCTCGGAGATGGAAACGGGAGGAGCTTGAACGTTTGAAAGAAAGTCTAAGCACGGTCGATTGGTCTATAGTATATAATGGAAATGATTTATCCTCTTGTTATGATCTATTCATTGATGTATTAAATGAACGTATTAAAGCAAATACTCATACTTGTTTACGAAGTAAATCGGACCGTAAAAAAAGTACCTATGCTTCCCTGGATAACACAAGGACTTCTAAGATCTATTAATCGTAAAAATAATTTATTTTGTAAATACAAACTAGACCATAAGGACAGTTTGAAAACTAAATACATATGTTATAAAAATAAATTAACTACTCTCTTACGATTGGCAAAGAAAAGGTATTATGCTCGACAATTTGAATTGTATAAACGTGATATGAAATCTACATGAAAAATAATAAACAATGTACTGAATAAACATAGAGAGTCAACATATATCAATGAGTTACGCTGTATCAAACGCTTGCTGAATCAATCTCCTAATATTGCAGAAGCCATTAAAGGTGATATTCATAGGATATAAAATCCAATAAATATAGTTTATTTTATAATTGAATGAGTTATTAAAGCAATTTATGCAGCTAACATGCCATGAAAGTGTTCAGTTATGTGTTTAAAGTCAAATTTAAGTCAAATTTCACTAAATTGACTCTCTTCCTGACCTACAAAATCGCCTAAGGGAAAGTGGCGTTGTGTGTACGTCACAGCCGGGATATGCTTCACAATGACCATTGTGTATCACACCTGTTAATCAACTAGCAACTGCCACCACATTTTTATTAACAATGCCTGATGCTTTTGGCAGAAAAGAAGCTGCGGATTGGCATGTGTGATGCACAAAGGCCGTTTCGGATGACAGTAGGTCAAATTTTGTCCCCGAGAATACGGTGATTGTTTTCACCCTAATTTCGCTTTTTGGAAAGTGATATATTGTTTGAATGTCATCCGAGCTCATTGTATGGCTTGTAAGCTTTCTGTAGATGAATATCTTCATATTTTTGGAATTTCTATGAATATCACCTTTAATAACTATTTTGTTAATATAGGTCCCGATCTTGCACGAAATATTTCAAGCACAAGGACACATTTTTAGTGATTATCTACAAAATGCCAATTCGGCATCTATATTTATGACCCCCACTTACAAAAATGAGGTTTTAGATGTTGTAAATAATCTTCAAAATAAAAAAAGCCCGGGTTTTGACGGATTAGATAATTATTTGTTAAAAAATATCATTATAGAAATTATTGACCCTTTAGTGCACATTATAAATGTCTCTTTACTAAATGGATCTGTACCAAATGCCATGAAACGTGCTAAGGTGATTCCTCTTTTCAAAAAGGGAAAACGTGATGAAATAAATAACTATAGGCCAATATCTTTATTAACTTCTTTGTCTAAAATCTTAGAAAAAGTTGTATATACTAGAGGAATTGATTTTTTCGATCATTGTAATATCTTGTGTAATTCTCAATTTGGGTTTAGGAAGAAGCACAGTACTACTCACGCGATTTTAACATTAATAGACAAAATAAGAAGATCATTTGAATGTTCATCCCATACTATTGGTGTTTTTCTAGACTTCTCAAAGGCCTTCGACACCATAGATCATGATATTCTTTTATACAAACTTCATCACTACGGTATCAGAGGCAGGGATTTGCAATGGTTCAGGAATTATCTTACCGACAGAGGTCAATTTGTTTTTGTAAATGGTTGTAAGTCATCTTTAAAACCCGTTGTTTGTGGAGTCCCACAAGGCAGTTTACTCGGGCCTCTTTTGTTTGTGATATACATTAATGATTTTTATACTTCATCTGAGCAGTTGTCATTTATATTATTTGCAGACGACTCAAATTTGTTTTTTTCTCATTCCGATCCGCATACACGATTGTCTATTGGAAATCATGAATTGAAAAATGTGATTGGATTAGAGCGAATAAATTGTCCTTAAATATCAACCAAACTAATTATATGTTATTTAGTAAAACGCTGAATGACATTAATGGAGATGTCATATTTAATGGAAATGTTCTAATAAGAGTATCTTCATTAAAGTTTCTTGGTATTTTTATTGATGACAAGTTGACATGGAAAGATCATATAGATTATATAAGAAAAGTGATTTCACGTAATGTTGGCGTACTAAATAAACTTAGATACTCTTTTCCACCATCAATTCTGCATTTATTATATTTACATTAATTTTACCCCACTTGAATTATGGTATCATTGCTTGGGGCAATGCTGCTGCATGCTATCTTGAAAGAGTTTTATTCTTACAGAAAAAAGCAGTAAGAATTATAAATAATATAGATTACCTTGCTCATATTAATATGATTTTTCTGAAGAAAATGTATATTAAAGGTATCCGACTTATATAATTACAACCTTTGCCAGTTTATGTACAATGTTGAAAACCGAATAGCTCCCAATATTTTCCAAACTATGTTTAATAGAAATAACAGATATCACAACCACTCTACGAGACAATCATCGTTATTTCATTTGGCATTGTTTAAATATATGTCCTCACAACGAACATTTTTGCTTACTGGTCCCAAAAGTTGGAATTTTCTGGAAACATCTCTGGGGGAAAGTGCCACTTTAGATACATTTAAAGTTACATTAAAAGTGTTTTTGATAAATCAGTATAAGTAATAAGCCATCGTGCTGGTAGTATTTAGTATGTTACCTTTTGTGTATATACATTTGAATACTTTTGTACATTTCTTCATACTTGAAATATAACAATGATAATAACGTACATGTGATAAGATTAGTATTCCCAAAAAAACTAAATTGTTCTTCTTACTAGCCCTGTTCAATTATTCTATTCTATCCCTTTCCCTATTCTCGCACATTATGTTTTCTCGTGATGTGCTTTTTCTTTACATAACGTTATGCTTAATTAACAATGCTTGTATGTGGAAAATTATGATTATGTTATGCTGCAAATATTTAATTCAATTTATAAGTTTATGCATTAAAAATTCATATAGTAATTTTACATATTGTAGTGTTGCCAAGCCATCTCTGGGGCCTTTTAATTTACAAGCCCAGCTTCTAAGATTGGCCCCTCCACATTCTCTTCGAAAATTTATATCCTAATTTAGTTGAATGAATTTGTTATTTATGTCATTTGAAATATTTGCCCTCATTATGTCTATTGTTTGTTTATTTGGAAATGTGGAAATAACAATGAATACTTTGCTGTATTCTTATCATCAAGATTAATGTTTTTCAAAACTTCTCTTTCTGCCCATTTCAATAAAAAAAGTTCCATCATATAAACTGTATTATTGGCTTAAACGAAAAGGTATCCCCTTGTACTCCATTTCTCTTTCTTAATTAAACGATTGTAGACTATCAGTCGTTTTGTCATTAATCTCTTACTCAAAAATCTACTCCAGGCAACAATATATTTTGTTTACTTCTCCATATGGGCCGCTGTGTTCTGTGCCTCATTGAAAATTACACAGATTTCATGTAAATGGCGGTTTAATCTATTGTGCTCAGAATTATCAAATTAATTTCTTACTGAAATTTTTTTACTGATATTAATTTCTAACTGAATTAACAATTGCTGACTTTCAGTCCCTTCTCCTTTGATCTCTTACTCGAAAATCTACTCCAGGCAAATATATAGTTTGTTTATTTCTCCATTCGGGCTGCTGGTGTCTTTTTTCCCCATTATAAGATACATGGACTTCATATGGGAAATATGTTAATATTTGACCCTGATCAATTATTGGTCATATTTGGACTTGTGTGTATGAGATAATTAATTCAGAGCACAACAGCCCCCATTGTGCACCACACATGTGAGCCCACATGGTATTTCTGCCAGGAGCATCATGTATTATTATTATTATTATTATTATTATTATTATTATTATTATTATTATTATTATTATTATTATTATTATTATTCACACTTTGTTGTCAGTTCCAGGAGGATGTTGCATATAGGTTTTCAATTATTGTAACTTAAATGTAGTGGTAGCTACCAAGAAAACATATCTCCAACATGGCCCTGATCTCTGATATCATCCAAACTTTCTATTCGTAAGCATCTGAAGTTATGCATATGCATCTGAACAAAAGCATAAGATTTATCGTCTCGCGAGCGTGACGATCTTGCCACCATTCTGTACAAAAAGACATATTTTTTAGTCCTTCATATCTATTTTCCAAAACCATAAGGACTACCAACTTCACCCCTTCTCCTACGAGGTTTAATGTTACAGGGTTGTGCTTTACTCATCATTTTGCAACTACATGCACCTTTTTTGATCATTAGATAATAGTGCTTCTCTTTCCCCGTTTTTTCTTCAATTTTATTTTTGCTTTTATGATTTTTTTTCTTTACATACATGTATTGTAACTGACATTTTTTCTTTGAATGAATCATAAAAATGAATATTCCCGCAGCAGCATCTACCTGTCGCAGCCCGTGTTAGTTGGTACATTGGCTGCTCCATCTATCCATTGATTGATTCTATCCACCTTCGCTGTGGTCTGCCCTTCCTTTGCTTGCCTACCCGGTACGGTATGGTGGCCAGCTGTATGTGCCGTATCGAGAGAAAGTACGAGGAATATGTAGTCGGAGAGAAAGTAAGAGAGATACACTGAACTCCAAAAGTTTAGGAACAACTGCATTCAGTGTTTTTTTTTTTTATAATTGGTAGGCTTTATTGATATTCAGGCTCATAGCATAGTTCAAGTTTTGTTTTAAAGTGAATAGTATATACGAATGTACATTTTATTCTTGATTCAAACAAAGTTATACTCTATTAAATGGCTGCCTACCAGTCAATATGGCATTTTCTCAAAATGCTAACCTTTTTATTACATTCGCTAAATCTAGATATCCAGAGCTTTTCACCATTATACAGGGTTAAATGCGTAACTTCATTTTTTTTCCTTTTCCTAGTTAGAAGTCAAACACACAAATAAAATTAAACAATAATTAGTGTTCCACTTGTATGGAAACCTTTTTTTTTTTAATTTTTAATTCAAAAACATAAACGACAAGAAAGGGATTGAACTCTGTAGACTGGGGCGGCCAATCCATAATTGCCAGGACTCGTGTCTCTTCCTTTTTCTTCAAGTAGAAAAATTCTTTGAATAGTCTTGACGTGTGCTTTGGGTCATTGTCTTACTAGAAAACGAACCCTCCTCCGATCAGGCATTTCACTGAAGGGAAGGCTTTCCGCTGTAGAATTGAATCATAGCCTTGCTGGGTGAGGATACCCTCTACTCTGTGCAAATAAGAAAGATTGGATTATATCAGAGATCATGGCCATGTTGCAGATAGTTTTTCTTGGTAGCTACCATTGATGGTAAGGTAGAATAATTTAAAACCTATATGCAACATGCTCCAGGAAAGTGAAGAAAATCAATGGACAAAAAACCGTGCAGAAAAGTAATAAGAGAAATATGGAATAATGAAAAACGGAACAACAAAGATGATAAGGCTCTGGTTGATTGTTGTCATCAGAGATAGAAGGAAAACAAGAAGTAAAGTTAATATTTCAACAACAAAAAAATAAAAGGTTAAGCGATGGTTGCCAGGAGTTCAGGTGTCGTGACTTCGGGCTTCCGCAATTAAGCTCATCACCCTTACCGACTACCATTAGTTCCCTTCTGGTATGGCGACCGGCCCATTTGCATATCCCTTCCTACCTCCTAAAAACTATAGCCTATAAAAACTATAGACTCTAACTCTTTAGGGGAGGAAACAAGGGTGATCCCAATGCCTTTGCCGGGCCATCCGACAATCCTTGTACCTTGGTTTTGCAACCTTGGAGTTAGCGGGTTTCGAACCCGTGCTCGCTAGCACGAGTGTGAGGTAGTCCCGGCGCTTACCCTACCACTAGGCTATAAGACGTCGGTGGTTTTGCTTGGTGATTTTAGCGTATAGACTATTATTTTCAAATAAACGAGAGAAAAACCAAAAGAGCATCCATGTCTGGGAATCGAACTCACGACCTTCAGGTTATCAGTCTGACGCTCTACCAACTGAGCCAACAGACCGATTGCTGATGTTGTTATCTTTTCAAAGAGTATTAAACATATATCCTTGCAGATTGTCAACAAGTTTCTATCTATTACTGAGGTAATTTCCTTTTTGATATAAAGAAATGTGAAATTTATGAAAAAAAAATCACATGGGGGGATTTGTTGCCCAAATGTATCATGAAAGTGACCCGAGCGCCCTCTAAATCTGATACAATCTTGTAGGAACATGAATTTTATATGACATCTTATATGCTGTGAGATAATTGGCCATTAAAATGTTACTACTTTTCCATGGCGCTCGCTTTTCTCTCCGTCTCTCTCTCCCAACCTCCTCTCTCTCCACCTCTCTCCCTCCCTCCTCTCTCTCTCTCTACCCTCTCTAAACCCATCTTCGTTGTTCTTTTCTCTTCCGATGCAAGCATTCTTTCATATAGAGTACCGAAGTAGTGTCGTCATATGAACACTTTGTCAAGACGAATTGGCTCTAAACAAACTCACTTCAGTGAGAGGTTTACCTGTCCGATATTGTATATCGGGCTTGTGTCTGGCATTCCCAATTACATTCCCCGTTGTAATCACCACTGCTTGTTCTGCCCGTATTGTTTAGAGCCATTTGTCTTGACAATAATGCTCAAATGGCGTCACACTTCGGTACTATATTTTCAGATAAGCAGACGTAGACGGTTGCTTATTTTCCCCACAAATATATTTTTTTATTCTTGAATGCATCAAAATTTTCAAATTCATGACATATATCAATACGGTAATGATGAAACTGATCCATGGATAATCATGTAAATGCTCATTGTTATATCTATATTGTGGATGCAGAGAATTGTCCTAGTTAAAACTCAATTCAAACAGTGATGCAACACTTTGGCAGTTGTCGACAAAAGCTCTCGTGAATATAAAAGATGTCATGTTGTTTTCTTACATATTATTTGCTGGCTGAGCCCCCTCCCCTCCCCCACAAAAATACAACTAAAATCAGAGTAAGAAAGTAAAATAATTTATTACAATATGAAATTGAAAAAGAGAATGAGGGATATTAGGTGGGATATGTGACAAGCATACATTTTATTTCAAGAACTTAAAATCAAAAATACATACCTGTTCTTTTATAATGATGTCTTTATTAAACGCTTAGAAATATAACTTATTAAGTTCTTATTCATTCCATCCTTCAAAAGATATGTACCTTTATACTAGAATCCCTTATGCCATAGTCACAACCGGCCGTCCGTGTTTTTCTACGTGGAGTTGGCAGCTTGCTTGCCAACTTCTACGATCCTTCCCTGCGTCGTCCTTGCGTTCGAAGCAAGGTGTTTCAGCGAGACCCGACGAAGATCACAAGCAGAGAGAAGCATATATGTATATGTGAAGGAACATCTCAGGGGAAATCAAGAAAAACCGAGCTGTACACTCTACAATGAAAAGAAGCTAAGCCATTTGAATCACCAATTAGATACTTTACACACGCCAACACCGATTCTGATAACATGAATATATAGATATACAATGTACATGATAGATAGCTTATATCGTTGGAGATTCACATGGAATAGAATGTCATTTGAGAGAGAAATAGTTTGTTCAAACATCGCTTTCCTCAATTAAATACAACCACAATTATTCTGCTTCTTATAGAGAGTGAATTCCATGTCGTGTTCTTGCATCAATACTTTGCACTTCACATGCTATTACTTGTAACACAGGCGTGTCTGTGACGGGGATTTGTGTCGAAGAATAATCCATGCCGCCGGTCTCTTGCACTAATACATCATGAGACGACTTTCCCTTAAATGTGCAGTATTGAGAATTCAACGTGCTTCACATAATCATTTAATCCTAATACTCAAGGGGTGCATTTTTCCTCCACCCCCCCCCCCCCCCGTCAATTATTTGTCGGTACTCCCGAACACCTCAATATTTCAAAACGAACATGATTTTTTTTTCTGATCCTTTCCGCACATTTTGATACCAAATTTATGACGATCGCACCTACCGTGCCGATATCAGATTACGTTTACCAAACAGATGTCACTGAAATTTCGCTATTTTTCTATATGACTAAGCACAACTATATGGACAAAATCATGCAGGGATTTTATGTAAATACTTCTCTAATAGGTAGTGTAAATAATTAAAGCACACACAAACCCACATACACCAACATTCACACGCACTTACAAATTGCAAAATGCGCTTGACGAAAAACAATGAAATACATGAGTAATAATTACCACAACCTATCCTTTTTTTCAGGAATTAATGAGGGATTTTTGAAAGACATTTGTACCACAAATTTATATTCCTGAGGCTTCATCTTAAAATGAGCATTCATTATTGAAGTATAAAAAAATAAAGGCACTTTTGTAAATTTAGCTATTCAACTTGTAAAATAAATAATTATTGACCCTCATAAAAAAAAAATGAGGGAATCGGGCGTCCCATGGCCATAATGCCCCCCCCCCCTCCCCCCCACACACCCTAACATGCTTTGAAATACCCCGATATTATTAGGGGATATTAAGAGAGGTGGTGTCATTCTTTGTTCAAAAGTATTCATGCATGAAATCCAACTTTTAGTGAAATAATTCAATGATCCTGATTTGCCTTGTGGTCTGTCCAAGCTATCTTGGTAGTCAATATGACTGCTTGATATACCATCTCCCTCTCTCTCTCTCTCTCTCTCTCTTGGTGCTTTGTCCTGTGACGTGGGCGATCATGAAGTGCCACACAGTTCTCTGTACTGAACTCTTTGTATCAATTGCATATCATGGTAAACCAGATAGTCAGGATGCTTATCAACTTAATAATCCTTCTTCCCATGCCTCATACCCCATGTTCTTTTTCATCAATCAAAACTCTTTCAAGTCAGCTTTATACAGTATACGACGTATAAAATCTCAACCTTCAGATTCTTGGGTAACATATCAGTTTCATAATATACATACACGATAATGAAATATTCTTCTTTGTGTGACATAACACATACAGCTATGACTTGAGTTATATGTCACAAGTTAGGTAAATACTCGTTCTAGGCATATCTGAATATGATCCGCTATTACGGTGAACATGTCTATACTGGCTGTCCAATGGGTGGATACAAAATACCATGTTCCTCTGCATCAGTTATAAACTAATGCTCAATACCCCAAAGGAGATGCAGTCCGCTGGTTCAATAATGATGTGCGAGTTTCGGCATGTACACAATTAAGATTGGCGGTTATTTCTGACCAGTCAATCCTAAAGCTCGCACCTTAATCAAGAGAGGTGTGTCGCTGATCGTGACCTTTATTTTCAGGAAGATTTAGAGTTTATTTGTTGCGCTAGCTCAGCGGACTCTCTCTCTCTCTCTCTCCCTTACCATTTTGTCAAGTTTCGCAAAAGTCCATCCTATAATGGCATCTCTGGTAGGAGAGATTTCTTGTTAACAAAAATTATCTCCTCACTCATCCTTCGTGAAGTCGTGCCAAAGTCCATCCTACAGTCTATAGTGACCACTCCTTTAGGAAGATTTAGCCTAGTGTTCATTTGTTGAGCTCCGCGAATTCTCGACAATCTCCCTCACTCATTCTATTTTAATTCGGCCTGCTTTGGCGCTTCCTACATTAGCGTCACCGCCGACGACGGAATTCTTATGGAATTCTCGCTTTCCTTCATACATTAATGAATCATTATGAATTATGATTCCCCAAGATGTAAATTACTGCTGAGTTTCTCGAACTGGAACGTGCGGCAGCGCTGCAGTGTCAGCTTGCCCATAAAGCCATAGATGCTCTCCTCCTACTCGTCACTGTGCTTCGCAAAGTGGGGAGCTCTGCACTTGACGTCAAGGTCGCTCTCCACATGCTTGCGCCGCTGCTCGACCAACTCGTCGTTTTCCTTGGCCGTGGCGATCGGGTCATCGCGAGAGAAGAGGTTCAGGGCGGGCGCCTTGACCGGGCGGCCAGTAAAGATCTAATTCACCTGAAGGACAATGCAGAACAATAGGACCGTTAATAAACTCTTTGTTTCTTTGGAAACTCGAATGGAATTCTCGCTTTCCTTCATACATTAATGAATCATTATGAATTATGATTCCCCAAGATGTAAATTAATGCTGAGTTTATGCCCTGTAAAATGTTAGAAATATGTGGCTTGTTTGAGACCGAGTCTCCTGTAAGTCTCTGTCACTTATCTATGCTATCCTTGTGACATCTCTACCAATGGGACGGACCTTTAACTCTTTCATTACCATTCCCTGAAAAACACATTGGCTTACACATCTTCACACCAAATCTCACGGGAGAGTTCACCCTTCGAGCTCACCTTGGCGATGCTATCCATGGTGTACTTGTTGGTCAGCCAATAGTAGGTCTCTGCAACCCTCTTGATGACACACTGCGTAAAGGAGTTGTTGGCGGCCTGCGAGTAGATACCATCGTAGCTATCCCTGGAGAGAATACAACTGTACAGGATCTGATCAAACGATGCGGTGACGCACCGATGCATAGGCCTAACGGCTACTCCGCTCCGCAGACGCGCGCTTCTTCTCCCTCTGATCAGAGAGGTGTAAGGAATGGAGTCAGCACGAAGTGTAATTTATTCCTACAGCAGTCGCGTACATTGATATCACAATGGAATATTTGACGCGTTTGGCTCTTTGATCGAGGGAGATCCGCCGCCAAACAAGCATGACAAAATGTAGGATGCATTTTGAGGAATATATATTCTGTATGCACAGAAGATTTCAGAACCACTTCATGAACTGAAGTGCATGTGCAGTAGTATTACATCTTATAAAGATACGATTCTGTGAATTTCAGATTATATTGTTCCTTCGTTTTTGTGATAAAAGGAGAATACTGTAGAAAACATGCCAGAGAAATGCCTCCATATCGCTCATTTCCGAATCATATTTCCTTAAAAATATCTTGTAAATCGTTTATTGAGTGTTTAATCTTTCATGGAAACAATCTCAATTTCGTGTGCGGAGGTGTCCGGAAAAGTTACGGACCAAATTCTTTCTACAATTTTTTTCAAAATTTCCATTCGCTCACCCCAAAACTAATTCACAGTGTGTGTAAATAGATCAGCTACGAGCTCCCAGCGAAGGCTGAACGGTTGACATGCTTCTCAAAACAGATTGTCTTTTATTATTCAGAGGAAGGCACTACCTAATTAGAAATACAGCTAATTGTTTAAAACACCTGAATGTCTTGAATTGTTATGAGGCGGCGGACCTCATAGATCAAAGGAAGTCTATCCGAGCGCAGTCCATCCATGATAGGTCCATGCTCTGATGCATCCATCAGGTCGAGCATCTCGGCGTACACGTGGCTGCTGACGGAGAAGGCATGGACCAGGAGAGGGCGTGTGTCGCCGTCCGTGACATAATCCAGGATCTCCCGCGCGATCTCCTTGGCGTTGGCGGGCCAGGCGATGTCGATGGGTCGCGTCTTGACCACCAGTAAATCCGAATCTAGAACAGCTAAAAAAATATATATATTGAAGCATGTATTATATCAACATATGACTTAACATAGGAAAATATAAATAGTGACTGATCGTCAATAGCGACAATTAATAAAAAGCGGCACAACATGAGTATTGCAGAGATGTAAGTATAAACAATGATTGATTGATTGATTGATTGAATGAAAAGAAATTAACGACACTACTAACACTTGAGTGTCATATATAAGTGTCGAACAGTTCATCTAAAAAGATGATACAATTCAAGTTTCCCTAATGTGATTTACAGAATTTGAGCGGGATTATAAATCAGAAATGAATCAATATGTTAACTACTTCCTCGGGATAACTTCCATACTCTTTATGAAAAGAGAAGCACGTTCTTTAACGTGCCAATGGTGTGACTCTCCTTTACACGGGACCGACGGCTTAAAGTTTCCTCCGAAAGACTAGGCAATTGGAATAAAATACCTTGCCCAAGGGTATACCTGTTGTGATTGGGATACGATCAGTTTCCCACTTAGAGTCTAGTGTAAAGATTGATCTTCTTTAGAAAGTTAACACATAATCGCGAAATATCTCTAAATAATGTCTTGAGGTCAGGACAATCAAAAAGTTAATACGAATATTTGCAAGTTCAACACATTCAAGGAGAATGTGTTTAATTGTTAATGTATAATTACATGATATGCATTGAGGTGGATTTTCTACGGAAATAAGTATGCATGAGTCAAACGAGAATGCCCAATACGAGCACGGGTCGAGTATAAACAATGCAGAAAAAGGTTTACCCGTAAAAGCCTCAGTGGCTTGATAAATTGGGTACACCTGGGTAAAAAGAGTATGCAGATAAATAAAACACTTACACCGGGGAGCTAAAGCTGTTAACTTATTTTATTCTTTGTTGCGCCAGGTAAAGAGTATTTAGAGAGGAATGCGGTTTGTCACATTGTGGGGTTCTTCTGAGGATGGATAAACAATCGAATATTTTCCGATTGACTCTGTCTACTAGTCATATATATATCAAAAGTAATAAATTAAATTATGGGTTTACATCAAACTATTTTCGATACAGATTTTAAAACCTTGATATGGCCGGTTGATAATATTCAGCGCAGTGTACAGCGTCAATACACACCCGGTTGCCTTGACGACGCGATCGCGATAACGTTGATTTTTGAAGCGCGAGTTCATCAAAAGACCCGCTGTCGAGGTTACACTGTAGGACGTCGATGCCCGAGCTGAGGTGGTTGTTGTTGCGATCCTCGATGCTCGGCGACGTCGATGAGGGAGACCAGGAAACCGAACAGTCACCGCCCGGTCTGGGTGCAAGGGCACGTGATGGCTGAACCCTTGATTACGGCTGAAATATAGTTACACCGCATCATAAATATATATATTCAACCCAAGTATAACTTGTACGCTTTAACTTTATCTCTTGTAAAGGACACGACATCTTAAAATGACAATCACACCATTTGGTTTACCAAATAGACTTCGCAAAAAAAACAGCAACCGGATATCTTCTCGATATCTCCAATTAGCATAATAGCCATTTACTACCAAAATAATGTCCAGTGCTAGAATGATTCATACCTCTGATATTTACAATACTTCCAGTTAACTAGCAACCATTACTTATGACCGGTTGTTAACAAAATGCGTTGCATAAAAAAAGTTGCATAAACCATTGATTTTCAAAACATATAGCCACGCTTAAGTAGTTCTCATTTTCATCCAAATATGAATATATGCCGTAAAAAGACCCAACTATATAGGCTTCCTCAAAGTTCGACATGGCTGACATAAAATCGCCGACTTTTGTTATTTGCCAAAAGAGGGCGTTTATGACAGTTTATGCTGAAAAATGCATACGTTCAGTTTCCGAACTAGAAGAAATCATTCAATTTGAAATGGTAATTTTCGTGTCAGGAATTGTTTGCATTTAAAATGTTCACTTTAGTAAACATGTTGAAAGCATTGATTTTTAGAAAGCCAAACTTCAATCTGAAAGACTTGCCTATACAGAAATTAAACAGTTGTAGAACCCCCCCCCCCCCCCCCCCCGCAAACTGGCATGCTTCAGACTTACAGTTATTTTGAAGAATTGAAGACCCTGTTGCCTGACTCCCGGAGGAATTTGTGTCCAGCAGAAACAGTGGCAGATAGAGTTGGGGCGGATACACTCACTCTCATGCAGCAAGTCCCCAGACTTCGCCGACTCTCTCCCGCACACAGGACTCCTCCCCGTGGTTGACAAAACAGGTCTTTCGTCAATCACGACAAAATAGCTTCTCACACCACTCCCTCAAACTCATGTACTCTCGGACCCTCGTTCCATCATACCAAAACAAAATCTACCAACCATGTTCTCCCATATGTGCTTACGTCACTTACTGTTACATAATACCCTTAGGGCAAAATCAGGCAAACAGAAAAAACGCGGGTAACAATAAATTAGGCACGGCTCCTAGCTGCGAAAAGGATAGACAAAAGAATTAAGAATGCGATGTATCCAGTGCACCACAGAACGTAGGTTACCTGTATTAGAAAACATGGTATGAGGGCTTTTAGAAGATGAGTCGAATTAACTCGGCCATGTGGTGTTTAAAGCTATTACAAAAGAAACACATCACTGAGCAACGCGGCTTCCATTGCCAGTCAGTTAACCTTTGTAATTTGGCTTACATTTTATTTTGACACTGTTTACAAGCTGATTTAAAAAAAAAATCGAAGCCAGGGATGTGTTATGGAAAAAAAGGAAGGGAAGTTTAATTTCTTTCTTTGAACCCATGTGCCAAGCCGCTGAAAAGTTATGATGTTCTCAACAGGTGCTGTTCAGGTGTTTGAACAATTATGAACATTATTGTGTGGCAACGGTTTCTCAGGGAGAACAAAAGAAATGTACAGTCTCGTTTCGCTTGTCCCTTTCTGTTAATGGCATTAATACTTCCATGAGCACAACAGGTATCAGCAAACACAAATAAAAAAGTTTTTCAAGTAAAATATCTCTGCTTCACGCAAACACACACAAACGCCGTTAATGATAACACACAGCTTAATATATCATTTTGAGGGTGGTTGAATCTCCCAAATGCACAAGTTGTCGGAAAGTGAAGAAATTGGTAAATTTTGTAATTAATACAAATAGCTTATATGTCCGATTTTTAGTAATTCCTCAATACTTTCGAAACAAAAGCAGAGTATCAGGATCTGTCATTATCTGCCGTTAACTTCCTTATAGTTTGCAAACCAATTTGTCAAAAACAAAACGTCTACAGGCAAATGGGAAATTAAAGAAATTTCTTTTCAAGTTGACATCAGCTAAATCGGCACATGGAACATCAAAGCATTATTGTCATGATTATGGAATTCTTTTGACATTCATGAACACGCTTTAGAATACAGATGTTTGAATGTATTATGCTCGAGTTTCTACTCCTTCCTATGATACTTCCCTGACGAAACTAAGCATTCTGAATGTGGGCTGGTAATGAATAATTAAATTAAACGAGATTGAAATGAAATTTGATTTTGAATTTTAATTGTTATCCTACGAAGTATAAGCCTAATATGGGGAATCATATCTGGGTTGTACACCTGTCACCGATCGGAAATACCACCTAATTATTCAAAGTCTCTGGGACTTTATTCATATGCAAAAAAAAGTATCCTCCGCGCCAAATAGTACAAGAAGCCCACTCAAAGCCACATGCATCAGTATTCAAGGACAACATTCTCATTCAATCAAGCAAAAATAGGGTGGGGAAAAGATTACAATCATTGTATCATCACACTGACAGCACAAACATCAGGGAGGGACACGATTCCTCATATTAGGCTTATACTTCGTAGAATAACAATTAAACTGCAGTATCAAATTTCATTTAAATCTCGTTTAATTTAATTATTCTACTTCGTAACGCCTAATTTATTCGAAATCATATCTGGGATTTCAAAGCAACTATTGAATGAGACTGAACAACATAAGAAAAGGGGCAACAGTTAAGTAATGTTGTTCCCGTCTTTATTCTTTAGCCGGCTTAGCATGCCCTACGATCAACAACAAACAAAATGAAACTTTGCACGTTCGTTTTACTCCTGTGCTTGCTACAAACAGCTCCAATTTCCTGTGAACATGTTCCACTGAAAACATGGTATAAAAAATGAATAAATGATTGCCATAATCATGCAATAAACATAAGCTGCTCTTCTTGTCAGACTTATCTAATTATTGGAGTTCGAAAAGTTCAATAACAGTTATTGAAGGGATTCAATATCGAATGAATGCGAATGCGAAAGTTCTTACAGAATTCCATCCAGCAGTTGCCAGAATAGTGTCAATAGATGTACCATTCCGAAAAGCTGCACTGGTTGATGCAGCGCGAGTACTATGTCCCTTAAATAGCGAGGTATCGATTCCGGCTAGATGAAGGACCTTCTTCAACCATCGGCTCACAGTTTGTGGTGAAACATTACGATGAGGACGATGAATGGACACGAAGAGGTATCGAACATCATGTCTACAATGCGATGTCCTTATCAGATATTCGCGTAGAACTTGGAGAACGCATATTCGTTCGTCCTCTGGATAGGCCGGTAGCTGTATGAGCGGAGCCAGTTGACTAGGTTTGCTGTTTTTAATCAGATGATTGATGTAAAAGGAAACTGAAGAATTTGACACAATAGAGTCTTTCGTAACAATGTGAGCGATTGTATGTGATCGTCTGCTAGAGATGAGGGCAATGAGCATAACAAGTTTAAGAGTTAGCGTCTCAAAAGAAATGTTGTCATTTGGAGTAAATGTTCGAAGATGATCTAGGACGACCTTTACGTCCCATGTACAAGTATATCTAGGCTGAGAAGGTCTCAGGTTGAATACACCTTTCATGAAGCGTGACACCAACGGGTGGGAACCGACCGCATGACCTTAACAAGCAAGGAGAAAAGACGATAATGAACTGCGCAAATATTCAAAGTACTATAAGCTGAACCAGATTCGTATTCTTCTGCTAAAAAGTTCGAAACAAGTTTTATATGCGAGAAAAGGGGATCAATTTACCTTTGAGCACAGAAAAGGAGCCACTTAATTCTTAATGGCTGAGTTGTAGCTCTTTTGTGTAGACTTTCTCCATGACTGGGCGATGATGTCGGCAGCTTGCTGCGAAATTCCTCTGTCTTGCAATCGTTGCCGGATAAGTGACATGCCAGTAATTTCATGCTGTGACTCAGGGGGTGTTCCCTGTCGGAAGAGGGAAGAGAAAGTATACCGTTTGTTGAAGGCAGAATTAAAAGGAAAATCAACAAGCATATTCAACATTCGGGGGTACCACGTCTGTGTCTTCCACAATGGAACTACTAGTATGGCCTCTGCCTCATCTTGAGATAGTTTCTGTAATATTCGATTGATCAAGCAAAAAGGGGGGATATAACTGCGAAACATGCCCCAATAGAGAAAAAAAAAAAGGCATCGGTTGCCATGGCATCAGGATCTGGCAACCATGACACGAACGGAGTCATGCGTTTGTTTAAGCGCATTAAGAGCAATGTGGTCAGTGACTGGAATACCGATGCTTCTAGCATCCATTCCGTGTTTGTATTGAATTGGCGTGAATCATTTATCTGCAATTTAATTCTGTTTCCCGGGAATGTGTTGAGCTGTTATCCATATATTCCTACTTAAGCACCACAGCCATATTTTCCGGGAGAAGGAATGCAAGTCAGACGAATGACATGTTCCAAATTTTTTAATACAGGAAACAGAAATATTATCAGATCTTAAAAGTTTGCGCGCCCACAAACTATCGATATGGCTTCTATTATGCGTCATCTTTCAGGATTTATGCAACCAAAACATAAACTGACCTCTGCTCGATATGCTCGCTCGCGCTCTTGCGTGCTGACCGAGGAGATGAGAGGGTGTTATTGTTGTCAGCCTACATTGTTTTTAATCCTGCGTTACATATCGCCAGTTTGGGCTTAGAATAGTAAAATATGTCTTGCGTGTTCTTGGGGTTTTCTTTTGCCTTCTCCTCTCTATCCGATGATTTCAAATTTCAAAATGTTTGTTCACGATGTAGCGCAGGCAAAACAGTTTTTAAAACAAATCAGAACATACGAAAGTTGCTGACGTCAAGAAATTAAACTCCAAAATATTGATTAACATGATCTAAATGAATATGATTACGAACAGAATGTAGGAGGTGGATAATCATTAACAAGTATATCACACTCCGGTAGTTTGCATAGGCTGCGGTAGATTAAGGTCATGGGCAGTGAGGGACGAAACTCGTTCTTATGGGGGCGGGGGGGGGGGGGGCAATGATGTGCATGTCCCATGTCCTGTTCACTACAATTTTTTTTTTTTTGATAGCGCTCCCTTAATTGAATAATGTTGATTTGTAACTCTTCAATAGATTTGTTCAGGGCTGATATGATCGGACACCTATTGTTTCTGTTGGGGGGGGGGGGGTGCTCCTCCACCACCATGAAATAAGCTGACAAATTCTAAGAAATCAAAATCATCATCATCAATAGTTGTGTACCCAGGATTTTGTGCATGAAGGGTCCTCAGTTTAATTGGTTATAATTTTGATGAGCTCATACAGGTCCACAGTGTGTGTGTGTGTGTTGTAGGGGGGGGGGGGCTCATTTTGTTAAAAGAGGCGCCCCCCCCCCCCCCCTCCCGGCCGGGCCTGTCTCATTTCACCACCTGTCTATCAAGCCACGTCCAGGTAGACCCATATCTTTTGTCAGGACTTTCTGCTTCATTAATGTGTGTGTGTGTGTGTGTGTGTGTGTGTGTGTGTGGGTGGGTGTATGTGTGTGTGTGTGTGTGTGTGTGTGTGTGTGTGTGTGTGTGTGTGTGTGTGTGTGTGTGTGTGTGTGTGTGTGTGTGTGTGTGTTGGGGGGGGGGGGGGGTGTTTGCAGTACTAGAATGTCACTGCAACTTGTCTCCCAGTTATGTACTACGTCAGAACAAACCACAAAAAATAAGTCGCCCCCCCCCCCAAGCAAAATAACATAACTTTTTACTGGTTATGGGCAAAATAATTTGGCAGGATTGTTCCTTAAACTATCAACTAACTTCTGTGTTAAAATCACATTAATCCAATTAGTCATGTATGAGTGGGCAAATTTGAAAGGCAAAATTGTCACTTTTCAAAAGTTACAATTAAGGGTAATTGTTCATGCCATTTTAACAATACATTTTGGCATATCTTGTGCGATTTTTCAAGTGTTTTCACTCAACCATGACACAAAAATGATTTTTTTTGTGTGTGTGTGTTTACATAGCAGCTCATTTTACGTTTTGTCAAAATATTCAGAGTTTTATTTTTTCACCAAAATAAAGGGTTTTTAAAGGTTCCAAACTCAACTCAAGAGAGTTGAGTATTTGTTAAATGGTGCTCACTCAACCAGAACAATGGGTTAAGTGTCGGGATAGGTGTTAGTGCATGGAGAGATGGATGATAAACATTGAAAGGACATAAATTATGCACCAGGAATGGAATTAATCAAAAGTTCATATCACAGAATCCCAAAATTACCATTGTGATTTTTGAAAAGTGTCATTTTTACCTTTAAAATTTGCCCTTTTCATGCATGACTAATTGGATTAATGTGATTTTCACACATAAACTAGTCAATAAGTTAAGGAACAATCCTGCCAAATTATTTTGCCCAAAACCTCTTCGATAAAAATTCATGCCATTTTGTTTGGGGGGGGGGGGGGCTTACTTTTTTTGTTGTGTTTAGAACAGCGAGGCCGAACGTGATGGCGGTTTTTTGTGCAAAGTTCGTGGTTTTGTTTACGATCCCCGCGGTTTTCTCGCGATGGCAGTGTCCGTACTACGTGTCCGTACGTGTCCGTACTAGCGTTTGTACGTGTACGTACGTAACCATATGCACACGGTATACTATATTACGAAATCAAAGCCACAGGACAAAGTGGAGATAGCATACTTCTGTGTTGCGACGTGAACAGCGTTGGAAATTTGTCTGGATATGGCTCAAAAAAGGCGCGCCATTGATGATCTAATACAGAAGGCTACAGAAGCCAAAATCAAGAGGTTTGAAAACATCAGAGGTACGTAAGAATCTAAGATTTCATCTCTTAACAGGACAACACAGCGCAGAGGTGTTCTGCATTTTCTGACGTAAACCTAGGCCGGCGCTCCCGGCGGGCTGCACTGACCGTGCTGACAAGCCGCTGAAACCCCAAATTTGTTTACCCCCGCGGTGAAGCGTGATAAAAGTGATTCAGAAATCTTCAATTTTTACTACTGAAAATTAGTAATGTGTAGTCCTTTGAAGTATCTTTTGAGAAATAACTTTGTTAAGTGTATGGGTATCGAACAAGGTGTAATTAACAGCCAAGGATTTACTTCAGAAAATGCAGAACAACAACAGGAAAAAAAAGGGCAAAAAATATGAGTAGTCCAGTGCATTAATTCATTGATTGATTGCAGAGCTACCAAGTTTCACACATTATGTGTGAGACTCAAGCATTTTGGACTCATGCTCATCCCCTCAAATCTCTGTCTCACGCAACTATCACAGAATATCCCAATATACATTGTACACAATGTCTGTGATCTCACGCAGAGTCACAGAAAATCTCACACATAGGCATAGCTGGTCTTTGAACTTGGCATCTCTGTGATTGATCATCATCATCATCATCATCATTGACGAGAACAAACTTAACATGACATTTCTATTGACAATTCGTTGACATGGGTTATTTTGGTACATGAATAATTAAAACACATGTCACAATAGCATAATTTACAAACTGTTGGAGCAGAGATGATGTACATCTACAGTTAGATCTCATTCTCAGTTAATGGTAATAAAATGGAGCCTGCTATCGGTTAGCTGTGCATATGCTAGATGAGCCTGATGAGCATTTATTTCTAAAACTGTTGAAAAAGTTTATAAACAAAGAAAACTAGATTTGTGCTCGAATGTTATATCCTGTGTTAATGTTACGGATTTATCATTGAATTTTTTACAGTTGCATTTTGCTGCATATAGCATTTTCATGAATTTTTCTTACACAACTCAGTGACAGTAATTACCATGCATGTTTACCGGGAATGGTGACACAAGTCGACATTAGATTAACGTACATGTATTTCTAATTCTGAGATTGGCCTGAGCAGGAAGGTGTTACATGTAGAACTGGAGTCGGCACGAAGAGTAATTTATTCCTACACCAGTTGCGTTCATTGATAACACAATAGAAGATTTTACGTGTTTGGTTCTTTGATCAAGGGAGGTCCACCGCCAAATATGCAAGACAAATTTTGGATCTATTTAGAGGAATATATATTCTGTATATATTCAGAACCACTTCATGTACGGAAGTGCATACAGAAAACATCGTATAATGATAAGATTCTGTGAAGTTCAGATTGTATCGTTGCTTCAGGGTTTTTTTTATAAATCGAGAATACTGTCGAAAACATGTCAGAGAAATGCCTATATCGCACATTGGGCAATCATATTTCCTAATGTGTGAAAAAGTTATGGACCAAATTCTTTCTACAATTTTATCAAAATTTCCCTTCGCTCAACCCCAATCTAATTTCCAGTGTGTGTAATAAAATCAGCTATAAACTCCTAGCGAAGGCTGAACGGTTGACATATTTCTCAAACCAGATTTTCTTATTCAGAGGTTGGCACTGCCTAATTAGAAATACAGCGTATTGTTTGAAACACCTGAATGTCTTTAATTTTTAGGAAGCGGCGGTCATCATAGATCAAAGGAAGATTATCCGAGCGCAGTCCATCTATGATAGGTCCATGGCCTGAGTTAGCCCAGCTCTGAATTCATTTTAAAATTTCCCATAGTGGGTTGTGAAGAGCTGTGTTTATGAATATAAATGCAGAAATGAAAACTTAAACCTTCAGAAGGTTACGAAAGGGAGATCCAACAAGTAAGAGCAAAAGGAGTGAACTAAAGCCTTTTAACAATAATAATATCCCCCTTTTTATAAAGCCAATACAATTACTATTAAGCCAGTTTTTCATTATCAATTTAATTTCTCTCCCTCCTTCGATATGACAGGCAAGCAGAATATCAACTTCCCATATTGGGACATTGTCGTCATCACTGCTGCTGATGCGGACCAGCAGGCTGCGTACGAACTTCAGCTTAAGGAAAAGCTAGCTCGGCACCAGCTGCCCCTCGGCATCAAGTACCATGTCCTCAAAGACCCTGGAGAGGTGAAGATAGGTGCGTAAGAGGTGGTCTTTCACTGGCAGCTGGTATTTGGTAAAGTACCATTTTTGACTACAAGAGTACACTTTTTATAATAGGTAATATCATGAAATTAAAGCTGAAAAAGCCTTAAGCGAAGGTTTAGGGCGAATAGCCATTTGGTATAACCCTATCTTGTCTACAAATGAAAACTTGAATTTACTTTTTGTATCATTTGATGAAATGAACTTCAGCAGAACATTATGTCCTGAGCATTGGAGAATCCTAAACCATAACCCTAAACCCAACACTTGACCCTAACCTAAACTCTGAAGTAGTTGCTTGTGCTTGAAGATTGATTGCAATGACATTTCTGTGACATAGGTCCAGGAGGGTCCATGATGGCCGCCCTGTCAATGCTACAGACGATCTACAACCAGTCCCTCTTCAGAAGCAAGGTGCTGTTCATCCCCGCCGGTGGTTTCAGCCAGCGTCTCCCCAGCGCCAGTGTCCTCGGCAAGATCTTCACAGCCGTGCCATACGGCAAACCCCTTTACCAGATGCTCGACCTGATCCTGGCCATGTACATCGACCTCCCGGCCCACATGGAGTCCGGTGGGGTCTTCCTGGCCTGTGCAGACACCATCATCCTGTACGACTGCACCGTGGGTGTGGAGTGGTCCTTCAACAAGCCGGGGATCACCGCCTTCGGACACCCTGCTCCCATCCAGCTGGGTACAACCCACGGCGTCTTCCTACTGCCAGAGGGCATCTCTAACGTCTGTTCCCAGGTGCACATCGTGGAGTGCGAGGAGTTCCTGCATAAGAGGTCCAAGGAGAAGCTGAGGGAGCATGGCGCTCTGCTGCAGCAGTCGTGCAAAGAGACCTTGGGCATCAACGAGGACTATGTTCTAGTCGACGGCAGCTTCTACATGGATGGTGCTACGGCTAAGAAGCTGATTGAGTTCTATGAGGAGAAATCACCACTCACATGTGAAATCGACTCCCACGGAGACTTCCTGCATGGCCTAGGGAAACGAGGGAACAACACTTACATCAACGACACATCCAATGTCAGCAAGCATGCGGATGATCTGCTGCTCATGAGGCAGGAGGTCTTCAAACTGTTGCAGGGAACTCCCCTGCACGTTCTTGTATTGCCGTACTCAAAGTTTTATCATATAGGCACGACACAAGAGCTCCTCTACCACTACTGCGATAACGAGAGTCTTGGCAAGGAGCTCAGTTTAACCAAAGATGCTTTCAATCATGGTCTGCAGCCTAATGGTGGTGATGAGCGGAAAACGTGCATCATGAACAGCGTGGTGCCATTCCCTGTTGACATGAGCAGGCGGTGCGTGGTGGAGTACTGCCACTTCAATGGGCCATGCACCCTGGGGGAAGGGAGCATCGTGAGTGGGTGTGTCATTCAGGGTCGGGATCCCACCGCTGCCACCACTATACCTCCACACACATTCTTCCACACAGCAGCTGTCAAAGTACAGGGCCATCAAAAGCGCTTTGTCACCATCTTCTTTGACACGCGGGACAATCTCAAGAAGTCCGTTCCGCAGCCAGAAGCGTCTCAGCTCGGCTTCCTCAACACGAACCTTGAGACCATCTTCAACAGCACCACCACCGCCTCGTTGCTAGCATTGTTCCCACCAGGTACCCCGTGCTCAATCTGGACAGCCAAGCTGTTTGCCCCAAAGGAGACCATGGAGGAATCATTCCAGGTCGCGCTGCAGTTCCTCTCCAATCTGCACAACCACGACGACCAATCATCTCCAGTCGTTTCTGAGGGGTGTCTCTCGATGGCTGATGTCCTGCAAATGAAAGATATTAATGCAATGGTAGAGTATCGCAGGCAATTGTATGCTTTAATAGCGCAAGATTGAAGAACTGACCTGATGCGTGAGTGCCTTACATTCGTAACATGATCTTAGTATGCTTCCCGAGAGACTTTTGAGTGATTTCAGTATCAATAGGTGCTCTGCTTACTGAATGTTCATGTTAGTATTAAGTTAAGAATTTTTCCCACATGGACACCATCCCACACATCTCTAAGTTAATTTCATACCCAAGATAATACTGAAAGAGTTCCGGTGCATGAAGGCATGAACAGTAATTTCCAATGCTCCATGGCATTTTATGCTTTGCTGTACATGTAATCATATAAATTCAGTCGCAAAAAATTTTCCTCCAACCCCCTTGGCCCTACTCTTGAAATGGAATCTGATATCTTCAAACAGAGAAACATGGATGTGCATGTAAATGCAAGAATGATAAATGTGACATTTTCTAGTGTTATGTTTTGTATACGTTTCCACGGTGAGAGGACATTCACAAAAAGGAAAGCTTATGGTTGCATCCTGGTCGTGTACATATTCTTTTGTGATAACAGACACTGTAGGCGGTGAAGAAGGTAGAGGAAATATAATAATAGAAATGAGAGTCTTATGAAATGAAATGGATATATATTTTTTTTATGCCTCCGCTACGAAGTGGCCGGAGGCATTATTTGGAAATGATTTATTAGTGTAATAAGGATATATGAATTGATATCTTCATGAATTTCTGTTACAAAAATGTCCTCTTTGTTCTTCATCTCAGGTGGGTTGATTATCATAAAGGGTATAACCACATGACGATACCAACGACTATGAATGTACTCTTGTATTTTGATGTCATACTGTAGGAATTGTACATATACGTTTAAATCATTCTTTTTTTTTTCGTTTTTGGAATATCAAGTTTGGGCATTGACCTTTACAGTACTACTAAATGTATGGATGTACAATCCTGGCTTGTGAGATGTACTGTAATGCAACTCGTTGGTTTTGAATATGCATCATGTACAAGTATTGAAGATATTATATTTGTGTGACACATGAACTGTTTGGTGTTACATGTAGGTGCTGAATTGGGTCAAAATATACATCTGCACAGCAAAGTGAGTCCTTGATAGGAAGAATGCTTTAAGTGCTTCATAATGTGCAAAGGGATCTGTACTATGTGTACCAAACAACATTTCACACAATTGTTAAAGAGTATCAACTTGAATCAAGCTGAAATTTACTCAATGTGAACTCAAAGCATGTCATTTTTATTGAAGCATTTTTTTTAAAAGATGATTATTCTTGTAATAATCCTTTCAATATTTAAAGAGACTTTCATTTTTGGGCAAATTAATTCTGAACATACCAATGACCATTGTGCATCATACCTTTCAATTCAATAGCAACTGCCATCACAGTTTCATTAATGATCTATAATGCTTTTGGCAGAAAAGACGCTATCTGAATAATTTTCTTTAAGTGTTTTGAACACCTAGTGCAAGGACAAGGAGAGTGAAATAGAAAGTTGATCTCATATCTTGTGTCTATTCTCATGTCATATATATTCTTCCAGCCAAAAGATGCTAACTCGATCTGATAACATGAATACAGTACAATATATACCAGGAGTGCAATATATCTCAGGTATTTGTTTTGGTGAGAGGTGTACACAATGGTATTGGTGGAAGAGCTGGGATTTGATGTGGTCTGACTAGCAGACTATAACCAGGCACCCTTTATGTACCAACTTTGTGCAGGTTTGGGCGAGCTCAAATAACAGAATACTAGCCAAAAACATTCATAATCAATACGGTAATCTACGTAAAGGACAACGGGGATTTTTCTCTTAACACTTTATCTTTCTCCGAACATTATGAATCGGTGAAAATGACAATGACATTTATTAATCCCATGACACCATATCAGGTACATATATTGGGGATAATCATTTGACCTGAGAGGACTGAAGGCAATTAAAAACCACTTATTCCTTTCCACTAGTTGCATGTCCATTATGAAAGTTCCTGCATGAATCATAAGTTCGATGAAAGGGAATATACAGTCAACATTCCTTGGCACACAACAAAGCATAGAGCATAACGTCCCTGTAATGTGACGTTCGCATTTCCACCAAATGGCATTGAAATTTTCATAGGAAGAATGGGCATGATTTTTATCCACGTAACCGTGCTCATTCACTGTGTGCATCAAAGCAGTAGAGCAGCACACAGTCCGCTCTCAGCATGAATGCCGACTATTTACACTCTGTATATGTGCATCCTCTCTATATACAGTTGGCCCTGAGATCAGTGTCACAGCTGATTGCAATCTATTGCAGTCAATCTATTGCAGCCAGACTGCAGTCAATGTATGGAGCTGATTGCATTTGATTGCAATGAATGTGCATTTGATCTCAGGCTCTACTGTATGATAGCTTCAAATATACTTAGGAGTCGTGTAAAATTGGTCTGGGTTACTTTGATACTTTGATACCACACTTATACCTCATTGATAGTAGAAGTACATTTATGATATTTATACACAGTGTGATTATCGCAGTACCCGGTTGATGTAGGTACAGGTGTATGTGCAAATATCCATGTGCTTTCTCTCAATTTAACTCTTTGCCTGCCAATTGTGAATTTATGAACGAATAATACACACAAATCCCATAGAGGGCAAATCTGTCTGACGCACAAAGGGTTAAGTGTCATTGTAGAGCAACATGGAGGATAGATTCTTACATTATTATGTGCCATGTACACTGCAGCTCAAAGGAATTGGCATAGGGAGAGGGAAAGGGAAGAAAGGGAAGGAGCCGTGGTTTAATTTGTCTAGTGCTTTAGCCTAAAAACCATCATGTTTCATGCTGAACTGGACAAAATATACCGCGGTTTACAACTGCGGCTCCTTGCCTTTCTTCCCTTTCCCTTTCCCTATGCCTTGAGCTGTAGTGCACGGCCACTTTCCTTCATGGTAATGTACATGTCAGCTGGTACGAGACAGACTCAACTGATCAACATCAGGAGGGTCACGAAAGAGGTTTACAGTACACCATGTGTAAAGTCCTGGAAGGACTGAGATGAGAAAAGTAGATAGAAATTGGAGGTGAATTGGAAAGGCGAGAAAGTGGAGATTTGAAAGGAGAGTAGTCTTTTGAAATGAGTGTAGTCCTTAAAAGGACTGTAAACCAGAAAAAGCAAAGAGCTGATGAGTAGAGAAGTAGACTCTATTCAGGAGGGGTTTGCAGTGTAGCTTCAAGGCAAAGAAGTGGTTACAATAGTAAACAATTGAATCTTGTAACCAATATAAACACAGGTTTTTCATTTTTATGGAAATTTATATGATATATTAGGTCTTGGAAATATTGCAATTTGGAATGTGTAATCTGTGCTAACTATGATTTTATGTAGAATACATAGTGAGGTTAAGCTTACAGTGTAAGAATTGGCAAGCACAGAGCAAGAATGAAACCTTTCTTCAGAAGCGTAAATGACTGTGAGCTGACTGTGTCTTGTTATAAAATTGGACTTATGACTTGTGACTTTGGTTACAATGAGGTTGTGTAGAGTGAGATGTAACAGTTCATTGTTGCATGTTATGAAACTTTGTTGTAAGATGTAACAGGTCATCGTAGATTTACAGTGATTCTAATCAGTGAAACTGATTGAAGATGGCAGATATTTCCTGGGAGGATGAGGAAAGACTTGAGATTGAAAGTTCCTTATAACATTGTGAAATGTATAGTCTTGGAATAGTGAGAAGGACTGGTAGAAGAGGCAGAAAGCAATTTCAGGTCAAATTTTAGCAAAGATTTTTTTTTAAATATCTTTATTTTTTCTACCATTCATATGTTTTGTGCATATCATAATTTCTCTTATCTATTCTCAGGTTTTCCTGCTTTCATACAAATTTGTTACTCATTTGAGTTGTGTACTCCTGCCAGATTTGATTGCTTTAAAGGGTTGAGGGCTGTGGATCCATGGGGGTTCCATCGCTGGCCATTGGTCTCAATCTTGATGTATCTGAGCATGAAAATGATCTTGAACAAGTGATCAGTTGAAGATATCGAGAAAAGAATAAGCGTGTGCGGACTAGAGACCGTAAGTGGCCATGGTTTCTCTTGTGTGATAATGATGACCCACTTGATATAAATATACTGTTGTGTAAATGACATTTTATTTAATATATGATTTATGATTTGGGCCATGTTGCATTACCATTAATGGCAATTACTATGGCAACAGGTGCAATAATGAGAGCTCATTGGCCGTTGCCATGATAGTTATCATTGATGCGTTTTGCGTATGAACACTCTTTTAATTTTAATTATCGTAAATAGATATTTTCTAATAGAAAGTAACGCTTTATTAGGCTATATATGTTGTAAAATTTTGGGAAGCACTCGTTATTCCGAAGGTTCGTTATTCCGAACATTGCGCGACAAATGCTCGGATTAACGAGCATCGAGGTATAGGCAATTTCCGTGTTTTGGAATTACGTACCTTCGGAACAAACAAACCTTCGGAATATCGAATTGTAACCAAAATTTCTTATTGTTTTAAATGTAGATTGTACATGTTTTATTTATATTTATTTTTGTTTTTGCAATGTAAATTCCAAATTAAAAGATTTGGTTGTGAGAAAACAGGAAGAACAGAAGGTTTCTTCTAACTCTTGGTGAGTCTCGTACATTGAATTGGACTGTTCCAAGATCCTTGTTCTTGTAGCTACTGTGAAATGCAAAACAACATCATGCCAAGGATGCTTATGTACACTCTAGCTCAAGGAATTGGCATAGGGAAAGGGAAGAAAGGGAAGGAGCCGCATTTTTGAACCGCGGTTTATTTTGTCCAGTTCAACATGAAACATGATGATTTTTAGGCTAATGCATAGTGTTTCATGCTGAACTGGAGAAAATATACCGCGGTTCAAAACTGCGGCTCCTTCCCTTTCTTCCCTTTCTCTTTCCCTATGCCAATTCCTTTGAGCTGGAGTGTATACCATCTGGAATGATCAGAAGCAGCCATGGTGGTGACATCATTATTTTGGTTTTATAGTTGCAGTGTTTACATAAACTATATTTTGCATGTTTTTTATGTTACATTTATCATTTTCGTCCAAATATTTGATCGAATTTTGTTTATTTGTTTTGTAACAGACATTATTAGTATATGGGTAAACTAATGGTATGGTCGAATGTGAAACGTAACACACACATTGTTTTTGTTTTCTTATTTCAAAGACTTTGAAAAGTTATTAATATGATACAAAGACATCATTTTCCCTAGAGACATTTCTACTTCCTGGTGTATTTGTGAATGGGTCCTAACTGTGAAATATGGATTATTTTCTTCATCTAATAACATTGTAATGTACATTAACTCATAGTTTTGAATTCACTATATGTGTGTGTATGTACATGTACCATAGTTGCACTGTTACTGAGCTCACCCACTCTTGTACTCATAAGATTTTTTTTAGAAATTATGTTGATCATAAAGACAGCCCGTCCCTTTTTCAGATCACCACATAACCACCGAAACATTGGCAAAACATATAGAGAAGTGTTAGCAAGCTGTATATTCATAATTTGAAACTGATACGCAGCGTAAAATTCAAATAATGCAAGTAAACAACGTCTGATTAATAGTCTTTACCTCAGGCTCTTAGCAGCTGGTGTTGAAATATCTGCTTTATTGATTAATCTGTTTATTAAATTATAAACGCATTATGAAAAAAATTGTTCTATAGAAGGAATCATCTCCAAAGTTTGGTAATTACTCATTAAAAAAAATTTTTACACATGCATAATAATCACATAGATACTGTAACAAAGACTAATACTTTTTTCGTAGTACGAAACAAGTCGGTTTGAAATTTAACGGCTGAAATTTTTACATGTACAGAAAGCTTCAACATACTATATTCTTAGAAATGGTCTTGAATCACACTTTCGTCAACTTACGATCGTAATAGACGATTTCAAATTTTAAGCTTGCAAAAGGGACGGACAATCTTTAAAATTTATAAACATTTATTATTGAATTATCTACTGATTTTCTAAAGCACCCTTTCTTTGTTGTCAGCAGAGGTAATCATGGTATTTAAATTCTCCCACAAAATGGTTACTAACATTATTGTATTTTTATATGTGCTAATTTGCAGACTGTACTATATTTCCTTTACTATGTAAATGATGCCTCTCTGTGGTTGAGTCATCGGGGCCATGTTGCATATAGGTTTGCAACTATTGTAACTTACCATCAATTCGTAACTACCGTGACAACAGGTGCAATAATGAGAATTCATTGGCTGTTGCCATGGCAGTTGCTATTGATGGTAAGTTACAATTATTGAAAACCTATATGCTACATGTACGATCCATTTTTCTGCCAGCTATGTGTATTTATGATGCAGTGAATATGGTCAAACATATATGTACTTTTGTTTTACATCAGACATGTACATGTTTGGATATGCCTGCCCTGGGACATGATATACATTCATTGGGAATCAGGGGGTAGCTGGTCCACAACTCTGCAGTGCCAATTCTGCGATGGAAACAACTAGACAATGACCCTTCTTCTTGGCATTTGTTATCTCTGCAGAAAATTTGCATTTCTGCTTATGATTTAACAGTGATGCAATAACAAAATGCTAATATGCTATAGAGTAATGAGGGATGGACAAATCAATGGGATCAATGCAAAAATGCAGCACAACGGAACATCAGTGTTCAGTGTTTAGTGTTAGTGTTTAACACTTCGACGCGTGACATACTGCGATATACGTGACATACAGTAGCTTTAATTCAGAGCGAAGAATCGTGCCAAAATGATTTCATTTCCAGTGATTGATGCGTAATTCTATCCACGGTCTTAGCATGGGGAAGCACTCGTTATTCCGAAGGTTCGTTATTCCGAACGTTACGCGACAAATGCTCGGATTAACGAACCCTTCTTCGTTTCCGGATTTACGAGCATCGAGGTATAGGAATTTACGTGTTTCGGTATTACGAACCTTCGGAATAACGAACCTTCGGAATAACGAACCTTCGGAATATCGAACTGTAACCTTAGCATGTTAGATCCATGGACTCGAGACCTGCAGCAAGTAAACTTTCGCTCTTAGGTTTATGTGTATAAGTTAAAGAAGGGCAAGTGGGACACTTGTGCATTTTTCATTTCATAAAAAAATCACGTTAATAAGGTACAAATGTGTGATGTTTGTTTGGGGTAAATCCTAATCAAGGTAAATGAGAGATTTATTGGCAGGTACTATACAGTTCCACTTAACCCATCGTATTGGGGTTAGTGGGACGGGACAACGTGCTAAATATATACAGCTCGGCACTAATATGCCAATTTGAAGCGTACACGTCCCACTGACCCCAACCGATAGGGTAAGTGGGATAGTAAAAGTTTTACCTAATGGTATCTCACTTTCTCCGTGTACCGCTTACCTTTCTTTGCCCTACTGATGCAGAAATGTGGCATTTCAGGTGAAGATACTATAATCTATCAAATCGTACATTAATTCCCATTGTCTGTTTAAATGATTTATTCTACCCGGTGATATTCATTATTATTCGTATTCGATACTGCCATCGTGAGGGTGTGGAATTCTCCATATAAGGAAAAAGCCATCAAGTGATGCACAGCGCAGCCACATTCAGATATTTGTTGTCAGTCACTTCCGTTTCCGGTGTAGTGTACGAGCCTACAGTATGAGATTGGAAGCGGACACTACTCTAACACAAAGAGAAATCCTAGTATGGCTGCGTGGTGCATTATCGATGAATTTACCTGGATATGCTGTATACGCTGTATGGAGAACTTCCTGCTCGGATCGTGTTTCCCTTCAGTGTTTAATTTTACACCTTTTTTTCTGTTCACTCCAACATTCGTGCTATCAAACACCAAAGCTGTGAACTCTTCCATCTGGTGTTACGGAGTAGTTGTCGTATTTATGCACTTTTTACAGATTATTTTGACTAGACCGTGATTGTTGTTATATATACTTAGTATACCATTCAGGCATCGTTTTTATGATCATGATTAAATCATTACTGATGGGTTCAAAAGTTGAGAAACCGTATGATGTGAACGATTAATACAGGCTATCTTAAAGTTCTAATAAAATTTATACTCGTGTAAAAATACATATTTGCTTGAAACGCATTTTTTTCTTTCTCAATTTTGATATTAATATAATATGGACTGGCCTTGAGGGGAACCAATGTCGTATCCCCCGAAAATAGCCAGTCCATATCATTATTACATGTATTTAATAAAATCGGACATCTAGAGCGAACTCGAAAATATGAATGATTAGACCTAGCCTGCATAAAGATCGCCGCATTTGTGCAGAGTAAGTAATTATGGTATTTCAATTCTTCCAACAGGGGTTCATTAACATTATACACGATCAAAAGTAAAGTGCGACTTCACGGAGTTAGAGCACACTTATATAAACTACCCTTTGAACGTAGAAAAAAAAAAAACATTTCCAAGAAAATATGGCAATTAGTTTATTTTTAAGCAAATTGCTCTCCTTGTTCGTCTGATGTTGCTTTTAGACATCAGCTTATCGTGATGTTATTCAAACGCTCTAGGATGTAAAAAAAAAAAACTGTAGCATTCGAAACCATACACTTCTTACAACATGTAATTTGTTTATGAGTTGCTGTCTGCCGCAACATTAGACTACATGACAGTCAAATCAGCATGGTTTCAATACAATTCTCTACCCATAATGTCCGCTCGTTCGCAGGTAATCACATGGAAACAACAACATCATACGAGCAAGGAGAGCAATTTGCTTAAAAATAAACTAATTGCCATATTTTCTTCGAACTGTCATACTTTCATATTGACAAGCATCGCAGCGGTATATCCGCAGTCGTTTCCATGGTTTCCAAGCGAGTTCGCGCCATACGCGAGGCCGAATTCACAGCGATGAGCGCAACCGCATTTCCGGTGCGAAGTAACTCCGTTTGTAACACTCTTCACGATGTGGGTTGAGTACTCCACTTTGAATCCGGATCGAAACAATCTCAGAATTTTCATATTGCCGTCCAAAGTGGAGTAACTCCTCCTGGACTCCGGAGCAACTCCACTTCGGCTCTCAATATGAAAGGGGTATAGGAAGATTTAAATGTTTTTACCGCTAGGACACCCTGGATGTGAAACTACCTGAAAATAATATCCGTTCTTCGCACAAATATGTGACCGAGTTGCGCACTCTTCATAAAATTCAATGAAGCATATTAGGACAACCGTAAACTCATGATACTGGGGAATTCATATGAAGTTCCCCCTAGGTTATCCATATACATGTACAGCCCCCCCCCCCCCCCCCCACCCCTATCCCCGCCCCCTTATCTTACCTCCTCTTGAATGAGTACCCTTCAGGTAACTTTGGTGATTTAAATGAAGTGTCTAGAAGCGAGCTGCAAACAAATGAGTTAAACGGATACAGAATGGTGCCTTTACCAGAACAAGACAAAATGTCTCCCGTGCCAACATCATTGCGGCAGGGGGGGGGGGGGGGGGGGATATGGCGGGTGAAGGCGGCAACTCCACCCCCCCCCCCCCCACCCCCTGCCTGCATTATTCCCTCAGTCGGCATCAATGGTCATTTGCCATAATTATCAGAACGTTTGGCATAGTTGTTATAGGAGATATGCGCTTCCCTTTAAACTCTCCATAATTAGCATTCGGACGATTTTTTTTTCTTCTGGAAGGAGTTACGTAATTTGACGTGCAATGTTTGTGTAATCAGGTCACAGCGGCGACATGTGCGTCATTACGTGCCCAAGTTATTCAACTTGATCATGGAAAAACACATCATTATTACGACGGAGAGTACCAGTAGAGCAAAGAATCACCAACTGTTGTCTCTCCGCGAAGACAAAGAGAGGATAAAAATCTATTATTTGTATTAACACTTGTCCTACTGCAAGAGAATGCGTGAATACTGATAAAGAGGAAAGGAATAGAATTACTAACATATTCAAATTCTGAGCATACCAGTTTATCAAAGGTTGCCCCTGACAAGAGGAAAGCTTGCCCGAGGTTTGCCCGACATAGCCACAACTAATGTATTCAAAGTGGATTCCAAGTATTCCAAATGCCATTGTTAGGTACAGGTTAATGAATAACTCGTTACTAGGCCCCGAGGGAAGAAACATACATAAATTTGACTAAATTAGTAAACTGGTCTATTGAAGTCTTGGGGTATTGGCTTGTTGTTAGTACGGAGAGGACCATGTAATATACCGATCATGGATCGTATTCACAAAAGTGATTTAACCAGGGATGTGTTATGGAAGGATATGAAGCAACTTTCTTTCTTTGAACCCATGCGTGGCACCGCCGAAACATTATGTGGTCTCAGCATGTGCTTTTCAGGTGTTTTAACAATGACGAACAGGATCGCGTAGCAACTATTTCTCAGAGAAAACAAAAGAAATGTAGAGTCTAATTTCGCTTGTCTAGTTCTGTTGGATTGCATCAATACTTTTGTGAGGAAAAGAGATATCAGCGAACAAAAATAAACATTTTTTTTTCTAGTAAAATATCTCAGCTGCACCCAAATGCACGCAAACTCTGTTAATGAAAATACATAGCTTAAGATATAATTTTGATAATGATTGAATCCCACATTTCCGGAAAAATCCGGAAAGTGAAGAAATTTGTTAATTGTGTAAGTAAGAATATTCGTTTGTGCATCATTCAACAATTATTTAGAAGAAATCCGAGTACATGGTCTTTAGTGGTGTTGCCCTTAACTTTCTTGGAAATTGAAACAACAACAAAATATGATAAGAAACACAGCTTCGAGAGACAAAACAGGGAATTAAATATATTTCTTTTCAAGTTGAGAGCAGCTAAATGTCGGTGCTGCGCATGGGACATCAAAGCATTGTAGTGATTGTGGAGTGCTTTGGAAATTAGCACGCTTTAGCAGCCAAATAGTTGTTTGAATATATTATGCTCGAGTTGTTTCTCCTCCCTAACACATCCCTGGTTTAGCTTATATAGACCGCGTACTAAACGTAAACAATCTTCATGCATGGGACGCAAACTAAAGCACCAGATGCTATCACAAAATCATTAAATTTCATCACAGAATTACAGCAATGGGTGATTTTAATTATTCGCTTTAATTATTATGTAGACGAACTCAATATACTACAGTAATTCCGAGGACAAAATCAATCATATTGAATCAACAACAATGTCTCATTTTCGGGTTTTGGCGCCCGTAAAGCTAGTCCAGTATAGACCATTTCGTAATTACAACATGGTCGGATAATCCACTGAATATATATTACATGTACTGTACTGCTCACTGGGATTATTTTCATGAAGCTATGAAGGGCGATGGATGTAAAGACATTTTACCGTGTGCCCGGAACGACATTAGAAGTAGGTGCACATGGTGGAATGTTCTTTCACTACCTTCTCAGCGCTGAAGATGTTGTTATAGATGTTGTTATATCTGCTTGATAATAAGTTGAAATGGGCTTGACTATCTAATGAATTTCCATTTTACTCAATGAGTAGTGCTATTGACCTGAGGTCATTTTCTACACGCAATAACCTGCACATGCGCAGACTTGCAATTACGAAGTGGCTTATTACGTTAAATTACCCTTGTGAATACTGGCCAAAGTATCATTTTCACATTAACAAAAAAGAAGAAGAAAGGCGAA
>CAVLGW020000079.1:0-50000 GCA_963669155.1 Arbacia lixula
GTTTTGTTTTGTTTTGTTTTGTTTATTTATTTGTTTTTTTGGTTCTGAAGGGGGGTGCGTTCGCACCCTCCGCACCCCCCCTGGCGACGGCCCTGAGGTGAATGGTCTGGAGGGTTTTATCATCGGAGGTGTGTTGAGAAGGGTGAGTTAGGGTATAGGGCACAAAATATGACACGCCTCAGTTGCAGAAGAGGGGTTAAGAAGTTGTGGGGGAGGTAGGCATGGCAATTATTATTTTTTATGTGATATGAACTGCTAAGAGCCTGCTTTATAACCAAGAAGCTTTTTATATTTAATCCATATTCCAGACAATTGTGGTATAAACAGTTTCATATTGATGTTAGTCTCACGATGCCTTGGACAAATGCATCCATGGCCTCCTCGGACTCACAAAGTCACTCCGCCATTGAAGCGGCCAGATATCTGCAGACTAAGCTAACTAAAGCACAAAGCAGCCTTCTGCCGCTCTAGTGATGAAAACAGGGAGTGCTTCAACACATGATTGCCTATGCATCATATTTCTTTTCCACTGCATTTCATTTCTAGGTGATTTGCACACGGGCAGAGTCAATTGTCCGGTAATGACCCATGAAAGAGCTGCCAGCAGAGATTGTATGAAAAGAAAATGCGGACAAACGCTTCATATACGAACAAATAATCAAATAGGAAATTTTGAACTTGCAGGTGGTACAAATAACTGGATAATAGCCCCCCCCCCTTCTTCTTTCTCTCCTATCTTTATTGTTTCACTCTTCCATTCTATCTGTACTTTTTTCTCCACTTTTGTTCTGTCCATCTCCTTCTCTATCTCTCCTTTTCAACGCTATCTTGCTGCCCATTCCTCTGTCCCACTCGCTGTCCCACTCTCACATGAATTCTGTTATCTTTCTTTCTTCTTCTGGATTCAGTATGAACTGTTTTCTTCTCTTTAACTTTCTGTGACTCTATTTCAATTTGCTTGTGTATCTCTTTCTCCCTCTTTCTGTTTTGTTTTCAGGGAGATCAAAATTAATAGTGCAGTACTGAACTTACTAATAATACCATTCTGTAAGTGCTATGTAGATTTTAATTGATTTTTGATAAATCATAGCGAGTTACTATGCAATTAAGCTATATATTTATGTTTTCTCTGTGCATTTTTTGGAATCAGTGCTTTTAATTGTCGGCAAGTTAACCTAAGAAATGTATCATAGACCGAACAACAACAACAATGGAAACTGCAAATTGGCCATGTTTCAGCTATTTTGTGAACGCAGTTTACATGTATTACAAGATTCGCTTACCGCACTATTGCAGTATATTTTACTAGGTCTCCATCCACAAACTAGCTGGAAAAAGTGGGGAGGGGGGGGGGGGGGAGAAACTACCACATCATTTGAAGTGACTCCCGTTCATTTATGCAGCTATGGCAAAATTTCTGCAAATTTTGAGGATAGGTGGTATTTATGAACGGGGTTAGAATGATGCAAAAGATAAGAGCTACAATGAAGTAATTTGTAGCCTTATGATATTGCTGTCATTTTTATTAACTGCTGTATCTCATGGAGTTCAGCTCATTGGCCCACTGTTGAGGCAGACTTGTACCTCATGAAACGCCAGAATTCCCACAGTGTGTGCTTCTGAATAGACGTTCTTCATCCCTGGGCATTCATTATATTGTTTGGTTAATTTATGAACAGATTGAAAACTATTTCACATTTCCTGCTTCGACCACCAACACATAAATTGAAAAACACAATGAGCTTTCTCTCCCTCTCTATCTTTGAAACGCTGTTTGTCGGTCTGTCCCTTTTCTCTTTTTATCTCTGTCTCTGTCATGCACATTCACTGGTGCATATGCATGTAGTGCTTCATTGTTTTCCTGTTTTTCATCTTCACACAATTGATTGAATTTTTGAACCCGTCAACTTTTGACCCTGCGCTCGGTTTCGGTGGCTGGTATATCGCCCAAACACATGGCAATGGGTAGGACTGGTTCCTTCCACTATGTTTCCAACAGGAACAAAGCGGGGGAAATAATGGCATAGACAAACAAGCAAGTGTATGATAATGAGCACGGTGCTTCTTTCAACAATAATTTTAAGCTCTGTCAGGTCTGTACATTAATTTCTTGTAGCGTAATTGAAACGGCTCACAAATGGATTCATCACTAACCTAAATGAACTTGCACAGGTTTTAATGTCGGGATTTTGTTCTTGTTGTTGTTGTTGCTGTTGTTGAGAGGCTTTCAGAAATATTTAGACAGATTTTTAATTAGACAATAAAGTACTTGACTTCAAAATACTCCTAGCTATGTCCTTGATCCTGTAAACATGTGTTCACTCATATGACTGCTGGAGTAATATGCAGGTCTAGAGCTAAGGGGTAGAGGTGGGAATGACTGTGGGATGTAATCATGGCAGATCCATTATGTCCTCAACACCGGCTACAGATCTTAAAACAAATCAATGATTTAGGGAATAATTCTTTCTTGTTATCTTGCTATCTAACATAAGTGGCACCCATAATCTTGGTAGCATATTACTCCGTTGATTATGGGTCTATTACTGAGTCCCTTAACTTAAATTTAAGACATTTTCATAAGTTTGATTTGTTACTCCCCATTTCCCTGTGCATGCACAATGTAAGTAAGTATATATGTGTGTATGTATGTATGTATGTGTGTATGTAAGTATGTATGTGTGTGTGTGTATGTATGTATGTATGTATGTTTGTATGTATGTATGTATGTATGTATGTATGTATGTGTTTTGGCGACTTAGAAGTCATTACTTCTCCACTATTAACTTCTCAACTATTTTTTATCTGAGGTGGTTACCTCTAAGAGAAAATGAGCGATATAAAGATGCAGGAGAGAGGAGAAAAATAAAAAGGGGGAAGGGAAAGCGAAAGAGGTACAGAGATTCAAATCTCAAGAAACAGTAATACAATGAGAGTGTGTGAGAGAGAAACAGGTAGATACTCAAACCAATTAGAGTGACAGAGAGAGAGAGAGAGAGAGAGAGAGAGAACAGAGATGGAAAGAGAGAGAAGGAGAAAGTGTAAGAGAGAGATAGAAAGAGGGAGAGAGTGGGAGAGAATAGAAACGGAGAGACAGAAGGAGAAAATAAGAGTGGATGACCAAGCAGCACAGAGTGTATGAGGGAGAGGAGGAAGAAGAGAGAGAGAGAGAGCAAGAGAGAGAGAGAGAGAGAGAGAGAGAGAGAGAGAGAGAGAGAGAGAGAGAGAGAGCGAGCGAGAGAGCGATGGAACATATATAAAGAGAGACAGGAGGAGAGAGTGAAAATGAAGGAACAAATGATCCCTTCTCATAGCAAGCTAGGTGTGATTAGGGCATGCTGGAACTCCCTGCAATTTAGACAGTGGCAAAGGCAAACATTTTCTCCCCATCTGACTGCAAATAGACTCTGCCACCAAACGCCTCCTGCTTTCCAATCTACACCCCACACCTCCCGTGAGATTGAGCCTTCTCTCTTTGCGTTCCTGCCCATTCTTCTGTTCTTGTCTTACCTGCAGAACCTTAAGACAATATTTGAAAAATGTCCTGACAGTGTAAATTTGCTAGGTATCAGCCCTGGAATGTGTTTTTCCTTTTCTTTGTTTTACTCTGCCCCCCCCCCCCCCCACCATCCACTTTCTCTCTTCTCTTTTCTATCAAGTTTTATGTCAAGGTTATCGAGGCCTGTAAAAAAGCAATGCAAAGATTGTAGTTTTAATGAAGGAACGCAAACCTAGCTGAAAAATGAAATAATTGTGTGTTGTTGCTGCATGTTAACGGAGGGCTGCGTTTATGAGCGCCACGTTGCAAAGTAGCATGCTATTTCATATAAATATAAAAAAATGTAGCATGCTATTTCTGATCCATGCAATCAGCCAGATCAGATGATACAATAGCACAGTATGTGGCTACCAATGACTCAACTGGGGCCGTTATTGTGTGAAACATCTCCTTGCAAAGAAACGCATTATTACTGGCCTGCCTTTTTCAGACTGAATGCACATATGAAGATTTTCTGAACTCGGCATACTTCAAATAGCCTGAGTGCTCCATGTTACATGAACACAACAGCTGGAGCTTTGTCAGCCCAGATACAGTCAGGAAAAAGTTGTGCTCTTAGCTTTTAGGGGGGACGGGCAGTCATTCATTTTCTCACAGAGGCTTCATTAAGGTTTTATGCAACTTCAAATAAATGTCCAGTTAAGTTATTTGGAGCTAATGCAGATGTAGGTTTGCATCTCAAAGAGATTTCAAGAAATTATTATGATGCAATGGAAACACGTCTTTAGTGAGTGAGGCGATAATCTTCAGATATGTGTCACTTCTCCTGGAAAAACACCAACGGTTTGTCTTTGTATTTCATGCAATCGTGCCCTATATCTTTGAATGCATGTATCCTACATACACACACACATGCCTGATGTTGATGCACAATGACGGGTGTATCCGCCATCATGTTTGAGAGCACATTGCACACTGTTTTGTCCCCCAATGTTTGTTGATCTCTTGTCAAAAAATGGAGCATTCATCAAGGTAGCAGGGGTTTCCGAGGCACACACATTCCCAACCCCTCTCCCAGGCTCCCCTGACGACTCCCAAGTGCCCAAAAAACCCAATTTTGAAACAGTTTCACCACTTTTTTTCTCTTTTGAAGGGATAGGACACCCTTTAATAATGCTTTCTCTACAAAATGCAGAATTGCTCTAAACACAACCAGTGGCAGTTTTGGCTGAGATTGAAAGAAGTAATATTGCTTGGATATTTTATGAAATTGACAATGTTGGCACGAGGCTGTAATGTCATGGTTCAGCTGACTTTGTCCTTTGTGTTTTGACTTCTTCCTTTCATTGACATGCTACTCTAATTTGTTCGATTATATTTGAAGAAACTGTTCATTTTTAGTATGAATTGTTGCTATAATGATGCCATCACATGTAACTGTCTATCTTGAAGAAGCATATTCATAATAAACTATTACTCAGAAATTTTGAGGGTTGTTACTTTTTTTTCAACAGGAAATGAAAATGATGCTCACATTTTTTAACTTCAGATTTTTTTTAACGAATTTGATTTTTATACATTCAAAAGAGAAGATCTCAAATTTTGAGTTCTGATACAGCATTTTCTTCCATGATTTTGACACATTTTTTTTAAAGCTGCAATGAAAAGGGACACCCTGCCTTAAAGCATACAGCCACCTATTCCGTCGTGGTTGAAAATGTAGTTTATGTTGGACTTAAACTGAGCATAGAGTATATGTGGAAGAATGACATGGGTGTCCATTTTGCTTTGTTGTTTGTACCTGTTGTCCATCATAAAACACTAGATGACATCTCCAGTATAGTTTTTCACCTTCCTTATTACTCTACCCTCAGGAAAATATCACAACTTTTTGTTTTCTGTATTGTAATCCTTATATATTGAATCAATGATGTTTTCCTTTGTGAATGTATATTTCTCGCCCTGCATTCAGCATTAATTAGCCATGACATGGGCTTTGTATGTTTATTTATCCTTTATTGTCTCTAATTGTCTAATAAAGTGATCTTGAAAAAAAGTCTAAGCTATCATTTGTTTAGAGCTGTTGTTCACCTGTAAAGCTTCCTTGTAAAACAGACATTATTTAATTTGCATTTGAGTAAATCAGACACTAACTAGCAGGAAACATGCTGTCTATGCACCCCCTACCAACTGTAATTCCCAGTGGATGGTATTCACTGAAAGTATCTTGCTGGGGGATTAAGAGCAAATATCCTAAAGGATGATTTTACATAGAGGGCTTCACTGTGACACCACCATAGCCTCACAGCAGGAGTCCCAAGCCCCTATGTTCCAGGAGCTTGCTCACTAATGTATCAAAAGTGAGAGCATTATGTTGGTTTCCGTGGGCAACCAGAAGGGGGTAGGGGTCATGGATGGGTTATCAGCAGGTGGCATTCCCCCCTCCCCCTTTTATTTTATGGGGGGGGGGGGGGATGGAAGACACCACAGGAGTTTCTTTGGGGGTATTTTTGTGTCTATTGTCTGGGTAGATTTAGCCTGGCTTAAAGGCTGTTCGAGGCCAGAAAGAAAGAAGATGGGGGAGATGTCTATAATTACAAGAAGGTTTAGCTGAATTTGACTTAAAGCTACCGGTATCTAGTTCTGCTCCCACACATCTAACAATGTTTGACAGACTGGGAGAAGACAATCATTAATTTCAGTACATCAAGACCTTCATAAGTTATAGCTGTGCTTTTATAGTTAGGAAGAGAAATGTGGAGCAGTCTGGGGAGAAGGTTAGGGTAGATGATTTACCTTATGTCTACCTCCCATATGCCTGTTGAGAGATGAGAAATCCGTCTGAAAAATAGTCTCTCCTGAGATTCCTCTTCTGGGGGGTTTCTCTTCATGTACAGATGGTATGGAATGATATGCTAGTCTTGGAGTCTCACACTGCAGTGTTTTTCCATTTGCAATGTAATGGGAATCTGTAAAATGTATTTTGTGATCTGAAAGTTGCATCAAAGTCTGGCATTGAGATAACAAGAAAAATGAGCCCCTGCAAAAAGTGAATGTAAAAATCTATTTTCATAGTAGGAAATAATGCTTGTGTGAAGCCCATGCAAATACACTTTATATCCCCCCAAAAGAATTCTACCTTGTCAAATAACTTGCAAAAGAATCAAAAAGAAATGATTGTTAAAGTAAAACTTTGAACACAATTTTAAGTGTGAGTTAAATGTATTGCACCACTGGAAAGAAGCCTTGCAGTATGTAAGGACACATAAATCACTGGTGCACACCAGCTGTCTGGCTGATAGTGTTTGCAGAGGTATGTCTGGCCTATCAGCAACTAAACCAAACCATGTTCTTGAGTTTCTGTCTGAGGCCTGACCTCAGCTGGTCTATTACCTTGCCTTGAACTCTCTAGCTAGAAACCTAAGGTAAAAACTGTGCTTCTTGAACTTCTTGTGTTATCTCTATCTAACAGTTTTTTTTTTTTTTTTTGGGGGGGGGGGACTGTTTTCTCTCCATTTTGTATATCTTGTGCTTTTTACCCTTATGCGAACTAATGTTTCGAAGTACATTTCATGTTGATCCATTTTAAGTTAGATATGAGCAGTTTATGCTATATTTCCTGCTTTTTCTTTATCTCTCTCTCTCCCTCCATTGCCCCCCTATCTCTATTAATATCACTGTCCCGATCTCTTTATTTTTATCTCTATATCTCTCTTATGTCGTGTCTCTCTTTCTGTCTGTTTGTCTTTCCTTTATGTACTGTATGTGTGATTCTCCATTTCTTTCTACCTCTCTCACACTCTCTCTCTGTCTCTGTCTCTGTCTCTCTGTCTCTCTGTCTCTCTGTCTCTCTCTCTGTCTCTCTGTCTCTCTCTCTCTGTCTCTCTCTCTGTCTCTCTCTCTGTCTCTCTCTCTGTCTCTCTCTCTGTCTCTCTCTCTGTCTCTCTCTCTCTGTCTCTCTCACTGTCTCTCTCTCTGTCTCTCTCTCTCTGTCACTCCTTATTTCTCTCTCTGTCTCCCTCTCACGTGCCCACTCTGACTGCCTTGACTGCCACAACACACACACACTGCTATATGAAAAAGGCCGAACAAACAAGCTGAACGTGAGAGTTGAATTACAGGTCACGTACATTGTCAATGAGCCTGTGCTGCCTCTCAATGGTGTAGCTTACATGCCTCTGGCGCAGGAGTCTGACTTTACTGCGGCTTGTTTTAAGGAAACCATCAGCTTTATAGAGGCAAACAGTCTGATAGAACAATGTGACACTGTGATACAAGTGTCTGCTTATCCATTTCCATATGGGAAGTGTTTCAGGAGTTTCTATGCTTGTTTCTGCTACCTCAATCCTTTGTAAATAATAATAATAGTAAATATAGTTGGTTATACAGCACAACAAACTGAATTAGACCTCTACGCACTGCACAATATCATAGTTGAAAGGAATATCATCAAGTTTTAAATTAACAATAATATATTCAGAGAATCATACATTATAAAGAAATGGTATCCAAAAGCATATTAAGCAAAACATTATTAATAATATGATTATATCTGTTCTCTTAAAAAAGTACTGATCAAGAGGAAACCACGCACTGCTCATACACTACAGCTCAGCATTCTGATATGTTATTTAGATATCCTTTCAAGTATATGAAATTCATGGAATCATGAATGGATGGTTTCTTCCACATACTACTATGCAGTGAAGTGAATTGCTAACAATTAAAATTGCAATTGTTGTGTCTTATATTACAAAATAGCCTTTTCTTTTTGCTAGGTGTTAATACTTGATAGATGATATCTCAAGAATTACAACTCAAATCCAGCTCAACTTGATAGATGATATCTCAAGAATTACAACTCAAATCCAGCTCAACCGGACAAATGTTTATGTGGTGAGATGTCCAAATTCTTTTGGTGCAGATTCAGTGGCATTTCATCCATTAAAATTCTTGAATTTCAGTCTCTGCCATTTTAATTGTTTTTACTCTTTTTAACGACAATACCAAACAGTTGAGTTATTTATTATTGATCTAAAGTGTTGTTGTGAATGCCTTGTAAAACAATTTTTCTACAAAGGAAAATGTTCATAGTTTAATTATCTTGTATGTTGTACAAGATTCATGCATATCCTGAGAACATGTATCATTGAATTCTTATGTGACTTATATAGTCTGGTGTCCAGGCTTTTGAATATTTCTCATCCGAGCTGAAAATAGAGTTAACTATTCTAAGACAGTCACTTCATTCTCATTCAGGATAGTGAGCCAGAATTTTGTCAATAGAATGGTCAGTCTATTGCAGCCATGCTCTCTTTTTTTAATTTTTTAATAATCTTTTTAATAATTTTTTGATAATCTGGTAAAAAAGGAGCCAACAGCCTGGAAACCAGGCTATGACTAAAGCTGACATCTTCACTGGGCTGGGACAGAGACCATAGGGGTCAAGCAGAAAGTGCATATTAATCAATCAAAGCTTTGCAGAATTATCAGCTTTGGGTGAAGCTAAGGATTCCATTGTCCCTTGCCTCAGTGGACTTGTAGCCGAGAGAGGCAATGCCGTCAATGAGAATGTATAGACTGTGTTTGGATATGCCGGTCTGGCAGCCAGTCTGCCGGTCAGCCTGTCTGCAGACCACCGGCCGGCCGGTCTATTATGTTGGCCTGAGTGTATGGAAGGGAATGGCTAGGTATTGTACTAGTGGCTGAGGTCTGCCATGGCCTGAGTGTAGGGAAGGGAATGGCTAGGCATTCTACCAGTGTCTCCGGCTCTCATAATCATTCCGAGATGAGATGCGTCATCTGCTAAAGAACATGGGAGAGGAAAGATAGAGTTTTGGTTTCAGAATGTGAATACTGACTGCCATGGTATTGTGATTCGCCTAGTGAGCCATATAATGGGGACACAACATGGAAGCCAGAAGTCAAAAAGAGACATCCATGTTAGCTTGCCTCGAAGGCTGTTGGTCATTTTCAATCCAAACTACAGTATTCAATGAATGGGTCTGGTCGCAGTAGACTAAATCCTACTCCATTCCTTCTCTGGCTCACCCAAGCAGGGGGAAATTAAAAGAGTAACCAGGGGGGTGTTTCACCAAGCTGTTCGCGAGTTACGAACTACTTTAAGAACAACTGCTGATCCCTTCTTGTGCTAAATCAGATTCTCAATGAACAAAGTGTGGTATCGCATTTAGCACAAGAAGGGATCACCAGTCGTTCGTAAAGTCATTCGTAACTTACGAAAAGCTTGGTGAAACACCCCACAGTCTTGTTAGTACTATACTCTATTAAAATTTAAATAAGAAATGTCTTGTAGCCAGGCGGGTGTTTCACCAAGCTGTTTGTAAGTTACGAACGACTTTACAAGCGACTGGTGATCCCTTCTTGTGCTTAATCAGATTCTCAATGAACAAAGCGTGGTATCGCATTTAGCACAAGAAGGGATCACCAGTCGCTCGTAAAGTCGTTCGTAACTTACGAACAGCTTGGTGAAACAACCCTCAGGTCACATTGATATTGGGTATTGATAAGGTCGTGAGAAATATTGATTGCCAGACAAATATGTGAAAAAGTGTAGGTGTGGGAACAACTGCAATTTAATGCAACTTGCATTTTAGATTGTGAAAAGGCTGGATCCTTATTATCTCCTAAGACCATCCATTGTTATGTTTGTGTTTCATTCATCGATTTGTAGATTGTTGATTGATTGACAGGTATTTAGTACCCATAAAAGAATGATTTTCAAAATGGTACAATGGGAAGGAAATATAATATGCCATAGAATGGGGAAGCTGTACAAGACTTCAACACCAATATGAATGTTCTGAAGGTAACATGTCCAGTGTGTGCAATCACATGAAAAATAACAGGTAGAACTCCCAAACAACACATTATAACCTAATTACCTACCATCATAAATTATTATTATTGTGAGGGAAGTTCTCAGCAGTATTTTCTTCCATTTTCTGTGGGTTTTGCAATGTGATTGTTTTGACTAGGGTACCCTACATTTAAGTGGTGTGTGTAGGATTGGCCTAGTGGATGTAGGTCTATGAGATACAGCAGGAAATGCGATTAAACATCAGCAAAAGGACGGGTCTTAATGTCAGACTCCGCTATAGAGGGGAATACTTGCTGATAATAGTTGAAGGGAATTTGATTTCAGCACAAGTGTGAATGCAAACTGGGTGTCTGGTTTGTCGTAAAGTCATGGAGAGAGAATGACTGACAGAGGTTCAAGGCCAGAAATGTGTTTGCAGTTTGTAGATATCGCCTTCAGTTACTAATCCTCACACCTACCCCCAAGCCAGTTCTTCTAGAATCCTCTTCAGTCCTAGCCTTGAAAGGGTTTCAACGTGGATAGAATTTCAACAACAACAAAATAAGAATAGTTTAACAGACGTAATTCTCTGTTGCATGTAGTTCAATCAAAGAAAGCTGGATATTTCCTGTTGTCTATTCAGATTAAACTTTGATTGCAAAAAATATGTCAGATTTCCCTTTGTTTATGGCTATTGATTGAAAAAGTTATTGATTCAGGTGCAGGTATGGAGAGAGATGTCAGTGAATGTTTGTCTATTGCTGTATACAATTTGTTTACCAGCTGTTTCCTAGAAGCAATCATTTGCTTGAACCACATGTCTTGTGAGCTGTGTAGAGTTGAGTTACATCTGACATGTGCTGGGAAGGTTATGTTGACTTCGATTAAAGAAAGAAAAGATGGTGGTAAAAATAACTATTTGCTGAAGCATTTTAGTTCAAGATGAGCTGTAAAGCAAAACAGCAAGATATCTCTTTACAGTGGTCTTATTCTGAGAAGTTTCCCCTCTTTACAAATCAAACTTTTGATTTAAGACAACAAAACACTTGAATGATAATCTGGAACTTAGCATGGCCCTCCTTTCTTTTAAAGGGGGAGAAAGCGAAACAGGATGGCATTGATCCTATACAAATTGGGGGCTGAGGAGAGCGGTTATTTTTGGCAGCTACCATACGAAGCTAATTATAAAAGTACAGGTTTGTCACATGCAGCTGATTGTCGCGTTTGGGCGCTGATCTTCAAACAATGCAGAGAATCCCTTGAAGCTACATCAGCCATGTTCAAATACATGGAGAGCTGCCATGATATATAACATGTAACATGTGTTCCAAGCACTACTATCCCCCAGAATCAGAATGTGGATAAAGCAGGGAGGTGTCAAAAGGAGGAACAACTCAAGTGTAATCTATTCAAACATGTATATCACCATGAATATGATCTTTTGTCTGCATAACAAAAGAATGTGTTCATAGCGAATCGATGCTAAAGTGTGCAAATGAATGGCAAAAGCATTCCACAATCATTGCAATGCTTTGATGTCAGGTGCTCAGCAACAACATTAAGTGGGTGTCAACTAGAGAAGAAATATCTTTGATTCCCCATTTTGTCTCTAAAAACTCTGTTTCTTATCACATTATTTTGCAATTTTCAAGAAAGTAAAGGGCAACACCATTAAAGACAGGGTGTCCCTTTTGCAAAAGTCATAAAACTAGGCAATAATCAGCAGTACACCCTCACAATAACGTGTATGAAATCTCAGTCATAGCTTCACGAACATTTTCAGGGAAAGTGAAAAACTATCCTTCTAAAAAAGTTACATTTGAACTGCAGCGAGTATTGTCCACCTTCATAATCGTATTGTCCCTCTCAGAACACACTGTAAGCATTGCTCCGATTGAAAATTGCAAATGCAATTAAGCGTGCATACACACATTTTAAAAAATTAAATTTATTGTCTACTTGTTAACTTTATTCATGTCAAATTTCACTAGATATAAATGATCCCTTTTAGAGTTAATGATTTTACTTAAATTGCTCATTCATGATGTCACAATCATGTAATGACATTCTAAAACTTATTTTAACAAGTTTACATGTGACAAAATTAAAAAACAACAATCTTAACCATTTTGAGTTATATTTGACACAAAGAAATGGGGGTAAAGGAATAAAAATGAATGAATAAAAAATAACAAATTAAAAATAATAAATCATAAAGTATTCTAATGAAATTATGGGGTGATGACTGAAATGAAATTACTGTCAATGATGACAGACCACCTAAAAAGTTTTAACCTTATTGCAAAAAAAAAAATCCTTAAAACATCCTTATTACAACAAATGTGTTAAAGCATTTACTTTTGATGTTAATTTAATTGTACATTCAAAAGTTCAATTCTAATAATTTTTTTTTGTAATATCTGCAATTTCATGCAATGTCAAAACATTGCCATCGAACAGCTCATTTGGCCTGGCTTAAATCTGCCCAAACTGGCATCAATGGTTCACTACGTTGCATAGTTTCATAGCAACTAAGACCATTCATTTGACTCTGTATTCCAGTGATTAGCCTGGCTTCAAGGCTGTTTGGGAGTTTCTAAACGAAAAGATGAAATGAAGAGGTCTGGCTGTAGTAGACTAAATGTTGTCAATTCATTAGGTGGGTGGGTACGAACTGAGAAAAGAGTATAATGATAAAGTGAACAGAATAGAGTACTAGGCTTTATTTTTCATTGTGGATCTGAAGTGCATACCCTCCCCCCTACCCCCTTCCTCCCTCCCCCTCCCCATCCCCACACCCCCCCCCCCCCCTCCCCCAGCCTGCACATCAGGCTGTCCAATGATGCAAGTCACACATCCCATTTCCTTGCTGACTTGCTGCAGGGGCCTTTTTATCCCTCCAAGGTTTTCCCCAGACATTGACTTCCCTCAGTAGACTTAATCCTCCTTTGACCAGACTCCTTCAGGTGAAAGGTCAACAAACTTTGAGTTCAACAAACAGACTTCCCTCAGGACATTGCTCCAGTGTGTGTTTGTTTATCTCTGCCCCAACTGGAGGTACTTTAGTCATTTCACCCTCACTGTTATATGCAAATGAGCTTACATAACAGGGACAGTAGTAGACTCCCTTCCTAGCCTGGGACCTCGAATGGTGCCTAGCTTCCGGGCTGTTGGATATTTCAGATCCAAACTAAAAACTAACTCAAACTGTCCAATCAAATGGTCTGGCTGTAGTCGACTGATCATACTCAATTTCTCCTCCAGCTCTGGACAGAGAAAAAAGGATAAAAGCGCGACCAGTCTTAGAATATAAAGCTTCACATTTCAGTTTGGATCAGAAAAGTGGACCAGCCTGGATACAAGGCCATGTTTCCTCCCATGCCTGTGCCTCCAATGAGGGCAGGCTTGCCAGTCAATTTGAATTATGGGGAAGTTTGTAAGGTCAACTTACTCTGCTCTTACATAATCCTATCTCTCCAGATTTCATGTGAATAGGAGACCAAGGGTCCACACCGGAGGTCCACATATATAGACTATATAGATTTGTTTTAAACTTCATTTGCATTAACTAAGAAAGTATGTGTCATTGATTGATTTTGAAGTAATTCATATTGCTGGTTGTATCCAGTGTATGGAAAAAAAGTTGTTACTGTGTAAGTAATATGAATATATCTTGCTGGTTGTATTGATCATAAATTTTGATTTCCACCAAACAAGTCATTATTCTGCAAGAAATGTGAATATGTGTCACTGGTTGTAGCATGGATCAATTCTTATTTCTTGAGGAGGACAATAATTTACAAATAAAGTGAATGTATAATTCTGCATAAACTAATGACTTCTTGAAAAGAAGAGTCAATATGTAATAAAGTTGCATCAACTTTTCTTGAAAAGAAAAGGTTTTTGTCTACAACAATTAAAAAAAATGTATAATCCTTGATAAAATGTAGGTTTTATGATGAAAGAAAATACATTTATGCATCCATATTTAATGATATCCTGTTTTCTTTTCTTCTCTGTTCCAATCTGTGCACAGGTAATTGTTCCGAGACGCAGGTACAAGAAAGGGATTCTGGGGGATTGTAGCCGATGCAAAACAATCACTTGCTGCCTCGAATACCAGGTATAATCCTAGTTGATGATTGGCAAATGGACAAACTGTCTGTCACTGCTTTTGATACAGAGCTTTAATTTTAAGTCAGATGAGCTGAAAGAGCAGAAACCTACAGGTAGAGATCACATGCCTCTTTGACCACCAAACACTTTGCATACTATATGTACATGTAGGTAATGAGTGTTTTGATATGAATGTAAAAAAGAATCGCACCTGTTAGTTTTACGAAATGAGTGGCAGACCTATTGTTATCTCATCAGACATGGATAAATAAGTGAGACACAATATGATCAAACACAAAAGAAGAACACTATGAAAATGGTGTTGAAAGGAGTCTAAAAGTCATGGGATTGGAATTGGTTCAATATGGCCTGTCCCCGCGGTATCCCCCTTCCTTTTCCACCTCCTCCTCTCCTTTGTCTCTGCCCTCCCTCTCCCTCTACCCAGCCCACCTCCTTAATCCCTACCCCGCTCCTTAATCCCTACCCCCTTCCTAGTCCCTAACCCCCTTCCAACTGAATAGCCCCGTTCATATACCGTAATATTGCTATATTATTGATGCATGTTGATAAGCAAGTTTTGCACAAACCTCATATAACATAGTTCATATACACCAAAAAAGCCTTAATATTACATATTTTGCTAAAGTGAACACATGATGGTGGCATGTTCCGCCAAGCCATAAGAGCATTGCGGTTACAGAGCACCATCATACCTCCATGCATAAGCTGCAATATTTATGACTTTTTGCTGATGTAGTATACTGCAATAGTGCAGTATTTTTACCAGATATCGATCCGCAAAATAGCTGCAAAAAGGAGGATGCAAACACTGCATTATTTCAGTACCTCCCATTCATATACACAGTAATCGGAAAAGCATCAGCTAAATTGCCGCAAATGATGCGATAGGTGGGGATACCTGTAGTTGCCGTATATGAATGGGGCTAATGGGAGATAGAGATTTCCTGAGATTCTTAGGTTGCACACTGCCCCACTAGTTGCATTTTTGTGTCTTTTTTCAATATGTATTTATTCTCTCATTAATTGACTTATTCATCTCTTTGTTCATATGATACTTCCTGTGTTTCCTTTGTTCATACATTCGGAGTTATTTAATTTTGTGTGCTTGTTTTTTATACAATTTATTTATTGGTTCACTTGGGTACTGACTATAAAGATTTTCAAGCATTTTTAAAAAAAAAATGTATATTGCATTGTACAATGAACATCACAACAACATTCATAACGATATTCATTATAATTGACATATCACATGACACTTGTCTGTTTGATGTTTTAGAGTGAGGGGCAGAAGATACTAGCTTTGAATGAAATAAAGATATTCTTAATACATTTTATGTACAGGATTTGTTTCAGGACATGGCAGAAATCATTCTTGTCAAACTATACAAAATGATTTGGATGATATTGCTTCCATTCCTTGTCCCATGTTAGTATTTTTCTCACATTTATTAAAAAATGTGCAGGAGATTTCTCTTTGTACTTCTCGCTTGATGTGTATTTATTCTTACATATTAGGCGTTCTGCACATTCACTCAGCATATTCATCCAAATCTTAGTGGTTGAGACACAATTAAGCAAGCGATGCATATGGAATTTTTGTTTACCGAGGGGCTTAATGTGATTTATTGTATTCTAAAGGGAATAACATCAATACATTGCTGTACAAACAAGTCATGAGTAATGTTATAAGTCAGGGCTGTTCATTGAACTGTGTGTCAACATTTCGAATGAATTTGCCGTGAACTTGGAAAAACAGAAAGCTGGGGATTATGGGAGCTTATAGTAGATCCTTTCATGGAAATCATTTTTGATGTTATTTCAGAATGGCTTGCAGGCCGATGCTGTTTCATGTAGACATGTGGAATGATATGAAATGTAGATAAAGGCATATTTATGAATTATATTTCATGTAACAAAAATCTGTCACCAAAATATTACTTTGCTTAAAATTTCCATGTAGCATATTTGAGCATTGAAAAAAAACATCACCTTGCTTATTTAAATACATTTCATGTGACAGCAATGTTAAATTTGATCATTGCTTTTGTCCAGACTTGGAATTTCATTCCATTCTAAAAATTTCTCTCTTAAACAGAAATAAGTTATCACCAGAAGTAAGAAAAGAGAAGTTCTCTTTTAAAAAATGTATCGCTTGAATTACTGTAGCCAAATCAAAAACATTTATAGGACTACTCTCTTAAGGACTTTGAAGCTCACAGTAAAAGTCAATCCTTGTTTGGTGAAGCTGTCCCTGTATTTGCGACATTTAGGAAAGTGGTCACCTTCTCTGTGACAGCTTGGAGATGTTGATGGCCAGAGTTAAACTTGACCGCGGTCAGTACTGATTATGAGTAAGGTCATACATGCTGTAGAACCTTGTATCCTTCTCTCTCCCTCCTAGGACCTTTCCCTCACTTTCTGTCTCTCTGTCTCTCTCTCTCACATGAATGTAGAGCATTATGACTGTGGGTTAAAAAATAACTTCCTTTCAGTTAACCTGCACTTTACATTTGAGACTTGACCTACAGTATAGGAACAGAATGATGTACAATTATACATTGTACTTAACATATGAGAGAGTACCTCGAACGTGAAAAAAATTAAAACTTTATTATCAAATAACTTTCTTTTCCTTTGACCGATTTCCGTCAAACCTCCACTAATACGTTTCTTTCATGTGTCTGCAAAATAAGTACAGGATAAGCTATCCCTTTAATAGCCTCCTTTAGAATGCCTTCATATTTGGACTTTGGGTCTCAGCAGGTCTCGACCAGGAATAGCCTACATTCAAGCCTGTGGAGTCGTGTTTGTTTCTGGTGCACTGCTGCAACCACAACTTTTAAAAGCCTGAACATCTACACTATACTGCCCTACTCTGACAAAAGGAAGCAACTAACAAAAGAGACCTTTCTTGTAAATGAGCAAAATGTGTCGGTCACTTGCATTGGCATCAGTGCAACACCACATCATGTTAGATTGAATATCTTGCAGCAAGATGAATATTTCTTGTCCAGATTTTGGCCGTATGTAGGGAATGCTGGGTACAATCTAAGAATACCAATAAGCCAGATTTTAGTGATTTGTCACTTGCTTCCTTTTGTCAGAGTAGGGCAGTATGCACTTCTTCTCTCCTAGTAATCATATTAGAACCTGCTTAGAAAGACCACTTGTCTATACACACAATGTTCTGACCCCCATGGGTGCTCTCTTTAGATATGCAGGAAGTCAGAATTATCTGCCCATACTCCAGGTAACCTTTAAAGGTCAGGCCGGTTATGATGTGATGGGTGGAGATGGGAAGGGTGAGAAAACAATGGAGCCAGGCTTGCCCTGTGTCCATGCATGTCAGTGAAAAAAGGGATGATTTACTAGTAGCCCAAGCCATGTGAAAAAAGATATGAATGACAGAAGAGACCCAGTGAGAAAAATGTCTTATCTCAAAGGGTATGATGCAAGACATTTGCTTCATTTGCGCTCTCTCTCTCTCTCTTGCAAAATAGTTCAACTATTTGTGGCCATGTGACACACTTTGAACCAATTAACAAACTGGAATGTATCAAAGAGGGATATAATTAGGTTTAGACATATCCAACAGCCTGGAAGGAGGCTATCAAGTAAGGTGTACTTGATGTCCATCCAAGTCTGGTTTCCATCTCCCAGACTTAGCCTCCCAGTCAATGGGGAAACAAGAGGAAAGGTCAAGGCGAGAAGGGTGGAAGGCCAGGCAAACAAGTCTGGCATGTCTCTCATATGTCCCTGTGTGTTCTCTCCTGGGGTATGTCCACCCATCTAGTCATACCCCCTCCCCACCCCTCCCTACCCCTCCCCACCCCTCCTTAGCCAGTCCTTGTGTATGAGGGGTGGGGGGGGGGGGGGGGCTGGAGTGAGATGGAAATAACAGTTAAAGTTCAAGAAAAGAAAGGTAGTAGGCCAAGCAAACAAAAAGGTCCCACTCTTGGGTTTATTGCCATTTCGTCCACTGCCATTTCGTTTAATAGCCATTTGGTCTAATGTCATCTCGTCTAACATTAGTTGGTCCACTATCCACATAGTCCAATTTCCATTTCATCCAATAATAATTTCGTCTAATAGCCATAAGGCCACAGGAGAGTCACAGGGGCATGGGGTACTCTGGGTCACAATACTCGACCCATACATCTAAGTGCATGGGTTAATAAAACATGACACTGAGGAGATAACAATAAAAGATGGGTATGTTTTTTGTGAAATAATGCCTGTATGTTTCTGAAGTATACCAGTAATTATATTCTCAAGCTCGTTAATTTCAACAACAAAAAAAAAGCTCCGGTAATCTGATCTGTGAGCGTCTGGGCAAAAATATATTTGGTTTGAACTTTCAAATATAGTTCAGACTGAGCGACTTCTTCCTCGGAAAACATAGCAAGATATCCTTCATTATAGGGGAAACATGCAATTAATGTATGATGTGTTCTCCTAGAGCAAGGCTTACATGAATGTTGACATCGAGCGTACCAATAAAAGACGGTACAATTGGATTTGAAAGGGAGCAAGTTTACATTAATAAAAAAAACATAAACATGGAGGAATAGATAAGCAATAGTTCAAGAAGAACACAGACATATCAAAAGAAGTTATTTGTTATTAAAGCATTTAATCACTCACCCTGTAGGTTTGCTTGCTAAATCTGCCGTGTGCCAGTGATTCTCTGGGTCTGTCTTGTTTATGCGTATTACACAAATACAATAGCAATTCCATGAAGTACTGTATGTCATTCAGGACTAATGGAGTCCCACATGAGTGCATGTGACTGGGAATCAATGCTAGTCATTATGATTTTCAAAAATTAATAACTTCCATAGAAAATGTCTGATTTGATAAAGACCTTATACCAATCTAGTTTTTCTTTTTATTATGCTTTTATTCACTTCTATTCATTTTCAGGGTTTCATTCTCCCTTACAGCTTCATTCGATCGAAATTAAAAGAGTCATTGATTTCCATCATTTTATGCGATAACCTTTCCCAGCATTTCCTCTGGATTTATGTCTTGCTAGGGATCTTGAGCAGAGACTAGCAGGAGATCCTGGCTGACCTTGTCCAGTGGTCATGTGGGGTCAGTAGGGCCTGAGGCTATCAGAATCTAGTCTGGTCAGAGTAGTCTGCTCCCCTAGCCCCTAAACACAACCAAGTTCTAGCCTACTACTGGTGCTACTATTTAGACTACAGGCTAAAACTACAGGCTGAAGCTACAGCTGTATGAGGTTGCAGTTATCAATGTCTTTGGGTGTGTTTATCAACTCTTTTTTTTAGTAGAATTAAGGTTTCCAAACGCGTTTAAAAATTTTTTAAACGCGTTTCAGGGAGTTGATTAACGCAAAGGTGTTTTGATTATGGGGTTCAGAAAGCTGTTTTGAAACACGCAAATTTGTGCAATCCTCAACGCGTTTGAGCCAGAAACGCCTTTAGAGAAGCGGGATACTCGCAAAGCTGTTTTGAAACGACTTTAAGCCACGTGTTTCCGATTTCTGCAAACACCCTTGCCATGCCAAGTAATCACATCGATCGCACACTATTGTACTACAGAGCACGTGTAACGGCGCAGTAAAGCTGCACAGGGACAAGGCCGGTTTTTGACTTGGGCGATTGAGTTGATAAACGCACTGTTTTTTAAACGCGTTCGTAATGGAGTTTGGAATGAATTCGTATTTCGTAAAGGCCTTTGGAAACGTGTTTCAAATTCTGAAAAGATGATATACACGCCCCTTGCAGATGCACTAGCTGGTATCTTCTCTAATATCATAAGGAAGCTGCAGTATGGAATACTTAATGAGACTGTTCCTTTTGAAATTTAAGTATGCATGTATGTAAATCTTGAGCTTAGCAACAGGAAAGAAACTAAAATGTCATGTGCAATTTGCAAAATGATACGGCGCTTTCATCGTTTTAATTATAGTGCTATGGTAAGACTGTTATGGGGCTAATTTACTGTAATGCAGATCAGTTTCTGTGGAAGCATTTCTGGCAATGTGTATTTTTAATAGTGCTTCAGTCCAGTTTCTCATATTCTGTTGATCCTTCATGCTTCATACTGTGACTATGCATGTAGCTAAGTCTTCTTTACCCCATGTTTATCATAGCAATAATAGATCATTGAGATGATTTAGTCGGGAGCCATTAATGGCATTAGTAATAATGATTTATTTGTAGGGGGTACACCTATGTGGTAAATGACAAGTTTGGTGTTTGTTCCGCTTTTTCTCAGAAATAAGTGGGGAGAGAACATGGGAGGAGGGGTGGGGGGGTCAAATAGCAAAATATTACAGAGACAACCAGAGGGAGAGAGATAAGAGAGAGGGAAAGGAAGGGAGATCGATGAAGAAATTGCTCATAGCTGTTTAGTCATGAGTTGTGTCAGTGTAAGTAAGCTGCGTGCCTTTCACATACGGTTAATCATTGGAAATGCGGAAGATGTTATTAGTAACTTGAATCATATCAGAGTTTTGATTAATCATGTCCCTTATATTATGGATCCTCCAAAGGAGTTGCCAATACTGCAGTGACTTGATGGCTGGTATTTGTTGATAGCTTGGACAGAATCTGTTAAGTCTACTATTTTTTTTTCTTTCTATAGAATTCCAGTAAAGAAGATATTAGTACTTTGTATGTTGTATCATTTTATATTTAAATACAGGGTAGCCCCGTTGCCGATCAAGAAAATGAAATTTTGTACAAACCTCAGGAAATGGAAAAAAATACTGTACAAGAACTTCCCTCCCAATAATACATGTAGAACTGGAAAGTGACTATGAGCGATCATATTAATTTCTAAGTTTTGAGTAGGTTTTGGGATAGATGGTCCAAAACCTAGCGATTCTTGTAGCCTAGAGACTTGAGATGGCAGTATGCAATGGTGCTGTGATGCATGGCAGCAAGTGGCTCAGTGCTGAATGATACACTCAGCATTGCAATAACGTATATTAATGTACCATGATAGCTTAAAAAAAGCAGGGATAGTTTTTCAATTTTCCTGAAAAGGATAGTGAAGCTATTACTGTCGATTCATACAAGTTATTGTGTAGGTAAACTGTTGATTCCTGCTGAGTTTCAAGACTTTACAGAGGACATTTCATGTTTTTGAACTTCAATATTCATCATTGCTCATAAATACCACCTTAAGGTTGATGATACACCATCACCCAATTTTGTACAAGTATGGGCATGGATATTAAGTATTGATATAGCCCACTTTGCAGTGCTATGACCCTCCTATACCCATACATGTTGATAATGTGCCCCCTAATTGTTTTTAAGGATCCACTAATAAGAAATCATAAATAAATGGATGTGACTTGCGTTATCTGAGAGTAGATAAGTTACAGTGAAAATGTAAATGTAAATCATGGACCGACCTCCTATGACAAGGTGACATTCATAAAGAGACCCAGAATCTGTTAAGGATGGGTCTGTATCAGTAAGACTAGTGATTGGTTGTTGTGTCTGGTTTTGGGGGGAGCCAGTCTATGCCTGCTTCATGGTCACTTTGGGTCAGCAGGCAACCTGAGTCTGTCCAGTGGAAGTGACCATGGCCGGAGTATCCCCAGGCGACCCTGTAAAAGCCTCAAACTTCTTGCTTGACCAGTCATCCTTGGCCAGTCTTAGTCTCTGTCACAGACTCACTATAGGGACGTCATCACTAGCTGGATGTGGCGAAATAGCTAGCTAGTTCGTGATCATGATAGTTAGCCAGATCACGAAATGGCTAACTATTTGCATCTTCATTGGCCAGATCGGGCAAAAATGCTAGCTATTTGGTTGAGAAAATTACCCAAGAAATTTCGGGCTAGATGGCCAAATAGCGAGCTAATTCACGAACCAGCTCACTATTCCACAGAGCATCTTCATTAGCCTGAAACTTTCTCAATTCCATCATTCATGAGCGCGCACTGAGGCATTGTTTACGTTACGTTTTTATACGTGCGTGAATGCGAGCTCACAACCGAAGCTACACGGTCATGGCCTATATCCGTCACACACTGGGCATGTGCGAACATGGGGATAATTTATGCATCCCGAGTTTCGAGCTAATAAAGATGCAATTACAACTTCAGGCTAGTTCCCCGGATCAGCAAACTAGCTCACTATTTCGTCTGATCGCGATAATGAAGACGCACCTTATGAAAATGGATTCATTAAATACCAACATCTCTACTTTCTTGTGTATTGCTTACGCCAGCATCTGCATATTCATAAGCTTACATCTCTCACAGAGAGATACAGAGACAATGGCAAAGCTGTCCAATTCCTTTCTCATATAGCTACAACTAATGTGGGTGGTTTTCTGAGCCATGCTGTGGATATGGGCAGACGATATGCAGAAGAGTAATTGCAGAATGTGGCCTGGAATGTACAGCCCCGCTGGTAGGCCTACCTTGACCATTACTCGTCTATTATCTCTCATCTTATCTTGCCTGCATTTCCCCTTAGTTGTTTTCCCCATTCATTCAGGATTTTGTTCTTTCTTGCTGTCTTTCTTTCTGGGTTACTTTTCCCCTCTTTTCTTTTTCATTGTTCCCATTTGGAAGCCATCTTCTTTACTTGATCATATTATATTTTGGTACTCCAAATTCATATATATAATACAAAAATCTCTAAAATATGTAGCTAGTGTGATGATTAAATAAAGATATTTTACACTAAATTGGTATCATGACAATACTAAATCTATTGTATATTTTGGGTATACAGAGTAAAATACAAAATATGTTATGATATATATATTTTTTTTTTAGCAAATTGCATTCAAAATTGATTTTATTTGTTTCTGTAACCTATTTAATAAGTATCAAATTACTCTTATCATCTAACCATTTTCTTTTTCTTTCTGATCATATCTTGCTCTTACTTTTATCTCTCTCAAATCCCATCAATCTGTTTTCCCTCAGACACTTTTTACTCTTTACTACAAAATAATGTTTATCAACAGGCATGCCAAGTTTCAGTAGTGTATCCCCTAGATTGCTGGTCAGGTTATCTCTAAGCAGGGTGGTGACAGATAAAAGTCTGTAAATTAAGACTAATGCCAAGATTGACCAATATCCTTCCTGATTGGACGTGAGAGTAATAGAGTGAATTAATCTGGAAGTGACCACTCATCAATGTCCGTTGTGTCCCCATTTAAAGCTTTCATTTGGTTTTGTATGGGAGCACCATCAACAACACATTTGTTTTAGCACCGTGAATTCAATACCAATTATGAGGATTAAATGGTGAGAGGCAGGCTTGAATTTCAAAATCATCTAATTTTGTATAAATAATGCAATTCCATGGTGGATGAACTGAATACTACACAAATGGTAATCTTTGCTGAAAAGAGATTTAAAAAAAATCTGATTGAAGAGATAGTTTAGAGTAGAATTGACTTGGCTGGTTTCTGGTAAGAGAAGGTCCCTTTAAGACAATGAGTCATTCTCCTGGCAGTGTGAACTGAGGTCATGTGAGAACACAGGGTCAGTTTGCACTGCTGCATCTTATGTCTCATTTTCTTGCTCTTCTCTTCCGTTTGAACTGGACTTTGTCCATTGAGGTAATCTGCAGAGTGGAGAAAAAAACAAAAGTCTACGAAGATGTTGTTTGTTTGACCGCTTAAACAGTAACAGCTTGAGTCATTTATTCCGTGGTAAGAAATTTAGAAAGGTAATATGAGTAAAATCAACCCTCAGATGCTGTGACATAGATACAAAGAGAAATGGGCGTCAGAATTAATCATATTTCATAATTAAAGCATTTAAAAGAATTTGTTTCTTGTTATGAGAAAGAAAAAGGTTCTTTAAACGGTGCGCTATGGTCCGCAGCACGGTGCATGCGTTCAATGGGAGCAATCGCGCAGTGAGAGGGCCAATACAGTTATGAATATAGACTATGCTCGCTGCAGTTCAAACATGCACAAGAATAGTTTTTCACGTTTCCTGAAAATGACTGTGAAATAACATACACGTTACTAGTTGCGGTATACTGCTGATTCCTGCTGAGTTTCATGACTTTTGCAAATGGGAAGCCCTGTCTTTAAGATGAGAAAATGTAGTTTAAGAAAAGATCACAAAGAGGATCTTGATTTTGAATAATCTAATTATCAAAAGTTTAATATGTCAAAACTTTTCTCTTGTTAGATTGACTAAAATTGTTTTTTTTTTCCTTTTCCATAATTAGCTTTAAAATGTTTATGATAATGCTCTGACAAATCTAAGCTACCAGAATATAATTTTTCAGTTTGTTATGGGTTGACTTGTTATCACCACTTGTAAAGGTCACCTCTCTTATACAAAATGTTAAAACAGAACAAGCACAAATAGGAAAGTCATATGAAGATCATCTGACAGGAAGAACTTAGTCAAAATAGTGTTGTAGAAAACTGAGCAGGGATTGTGTATATGCATCTTGACTGATGCAGTAAAGCATGTCTCAAATATCTCAAAACTCATTCACTATTGCATGTGATTATATAAGGACAGATGAATAATATAACTGAAAAAAAGGAAATATAGATATCATGTACATGTGGAAAGGAAAGGCTCATATTTCTAAAATGAACCAAGTTGGATTCAACCAATGTTTGATTTGTAATTCCTACAGGTATGATGACATGCACAGTGTATGGTGTCTAAAAAGTGTCCATGCGTGATATATCCCTTGAGGGGATCTACCCATTGAATTACATTGCATGTATTGAAGATGATAAATAGGGACTCGATATTGTATGACAAAACTTGTGCTATACATCTTCATTATTGGAACTGACCCGTATGTTCCATTCATCATTCAATGTGTAGGGGATGATTTCCACCCTTTTTCCGGGCCCTGTCTTATAAAGACTTACAATTGATCTGATTACTTGCAAGTCCAATCCCCATATATCTTAAGTATAGAGTTACGGTTGATATCAATTGCAAGTCAAGTTACGATCAATGTCAACTCTTTATTAGTCAGTGCCTATTGATCTGCAGGATCTTGCCCTTTGAATTACATCTCATAGCAGAAGAGCAAGTGGAAGGATACATGTGGACAGGAAGAGGTTGTGGGTTAGGGTCATGCAAAGGTCGATCAATGAGCATTTATATATGTGGCTCAAGCCGGAAATACCTCCTTCGATGAGAGCAGGGATCCCCATTTAGAAACAACTGGTCGTTAAGGTCTGGCATAAGAGCCCTCATGAACTACATTGATGGATGGTGTGGTAGGTTAAAGGGACGGTAGCCCAATTGCAGCTCAGACATACAATTGTGTAAATGCCGCAGTAATGACATGAAGACAATACAAAGGACTTCCCTCACAATTTAATGTTAATGTAAATGCAAATGAAAACAAGGATGTTTTTGCACCCTTCCTTGAAAGGTTTGTGAAGCTATCACTTAAGATTTCCTATATGTTATCATTAGGGTATTCTGTTGAACCCTGCTACAGTTTCACAAGTTTGATGAAAGCTGCAATATGTTTTTTTTTGTCCATTCAGAATGAACTCTTTGTTTGATGCTATGTAGTAGCAATTCAAGTTGAATTAATCAGAACGAAGCACTTGACTACCTTGGTACATTTCAAAAGAGATTTCATTATGAACATCATTGTCGAGAAATGCCATGGCAAACATTTTGTTTAAAGGGAATGTACTGTACTGGGAAGACAAAAATGCTTTCAAAAGTTGACCTTGAGTAATCTTCTTGCCAATGGTCTTAAATTAATGTATTGTCCATTTTAGAAATTCAGTGAAAGTTATTTGTCCTCAAATGATCCACATTTGGAGCAATCAGTGATTAAATCGTGTCGAACAAATTGTTCGGCCCGAACATTTTAAGGATTTGTGATTCAGTCACTGATTACTCCAAATATGGATCATTTGAGGACAAATACGTTTCAGCAAGTTTCTAAAATGGACAATATATAAATTAAAGACCATTGGCAAGAAGATTGCTCACGGTCACCTTTTGAAGGTTTTTTTTTGTCTTCCCAGTACAGTTTATTTCCTTTAAACAGGTCCTGGATTAGGGTAGCGGGAGGGTTGGGGCATGATGTGCTATCATGGGTGCGATGGATTTAAGATATGTGATGATGGTGAAAGATACATACCAACTGCTCATTACATCAAATTGGTCATTAGGTTCTGGCTAATTGCACTTTTGAACCCAGTAAAAGGTAGGAGGAAGGTTAATGTTCTTAATAGCTGTGTTCACCTGGACATTATGTGAACAAGGAGGAGGTAGGGTGTTGTGCAGAAGTGACAGTTCATACCACAATACAAATGATAGGATTATAAAGACGGTTCATGCCTTGAGAGATATTTTGATTACTCTTACATAAGTTCAATGAAAGTTTGGTTTAAAGACTGGTTGGGCCAATTGCATAAGTCATGAAACTCGGCAGGAATTAGCAGTATACCCGAGCGATATGTTTATGAAATCTCAGAATCTGAGCTTCATGATCATTTATATACTACTGAGTGTCTGGGTTTCCTACCTTGTCACCAAAGGAGTGTGACATCACAAATAGACTTAGTCTGTGTTTACAGACTCGTCTCTGTGCTTTTCTCTATGCAGAAAATCTTTACCTGTTAAGTAGCAGGTAAAGTAAGTTTTTAGCATTGATGGTTTAAGTAAGTATGTGCACTTTTAGCGATATGACATTCACTACTGAAAATAAAGTTTAAAGAGCATTTTCTTCCATTTTCTGTGTTTTTTTTTTTTTACCTCAAACAATTTTTTTTGTTGCTAAAGGGCTAGCCTGTATTTAAGGCCATTGCTTATTTTTATACCTGCATGTTGTCTACCAGATGGTGTGTACTGATGTCAGCACATGCCCCAATAACAAAGATGGAATGAAAAATTCTTACCTTTATTTTTGCATGCGCATGTGAGCCTCAATGTGAGAGGTAGCACAGAGAAAATGTGTAAGACATGGCATAATAGGGATACGTAATGAAATTGAGTTAGTATTAAAGGAAGGAAAGCTAGCTGGGTCTGATTTGTAAGACTACACACCCCATGAATGTTACACCAAAGTGAAATGTGGCAATGAGAGTCCTGGTACTCACAAAGTCTGACTATAAACAGCCTTAGTAATCAATCCTGGGCATGACCCATTCCTGACCTCCCATGTGCCTGCATATCATCCCCACCACCCCGTGCCACTGTGCCACCCGGCCGCCGTCGCTAGGCCAGGCAATGACCTTTGTCAGGAATGAACTTGGATTATCTCTGACTTCCTGTGCAGTGGTGTGGAGCATGTCTCATCACGAAGCAAGTGAATAACACTCGCTGTTTCTGACTGAGTGAAAGTAAACTCACTCGCTCGCAAATGTGTAATTGTACCATTTCCTGTCATTTCATCTCATTTCTGCTCTTCATTGCTTTCCCTCTTTGCATCATGCTTTCAAGTGTAATTTGATTTACGTTTTCTGCTGCTTCTTTTTTTGCGTTTAGCTATTTACGTTTTACTATTTACGTTCATTCTGTTTCAGTTTCTGGAACCACTCACGTTCTTTATATCGATTTCAAGGCATTCTTCATGTATTATTTTCGCACACAGATGTAAATTTGTCTGTCCACTTGCGAATATCCCTGCAGACAAGCCACAGGTGGACATGTTCAGTTGGTCATACAACATTTCAGGGGTAGTGAGTGGGATCTTCAGAAATTGTGTCTTAGGGCGTGTTTATCAACTTCTCAGAATTTACGAAGTCCTTTAAGAACGCGTTTCCAAAGGCTTTTATGAACGCGTTAAAAAAAACGGTGCGTTTATCAACTCAAAGTCGGCCAGTCGAAAACTGGCCTTGTCACTGCGCAGTTGTACTGCGCCGTTTGACCGAGGAAGAAGGTGCTGCGCGCCCTTTGTGATCGAAGGAGAAGGTCGTTTCAAAACAGCTTTGCATTTATCTCGCTTCTATAAATGTGTTTCTGGCTCAAACGCGTTTAGGATCGCACAGGATGTGTGTTTCAAAACAGCTTTCCGAACCCCATAATCAAAACTCCTTTGTGTTTATCAACTCCCTGAAACGCGTTTAAATTTTTTTAAACGCGTTTGGAAACCTTAATTCTACCAAAAAAAAAAAGATGATTAACACGCCCTTAGTGTTGATCTCTCTCTCCCTCTCTCTCTCTGAGTATGTGGTGTTACACAGATCAATTTGTTGAAAGAGTTTGTTTTCCTATAAAAGTTAGGATTGTAGAAAGTTGTGCTGATTCTAGTCTAGTTTCCAATTTGGCTTATTACTAGTATTTTTTCGTGTCTGACAGTTCATGTATGTCATGTCAGGTTGTATTGATGTATTTTCTATCAAACTCCTTCCATAAATTATTGGGTGATTGTCTGCGATGAGTACAATTTCTTGTAAAATGAGGCCTTGCTGAACACATTCTTATTTTAAGAAAGTATGCTCAACATTTTAGCCCCTAGCATATTGATAGAAATTGGAATATATTTCCATCGGTAGCAACAAACTAGAAAAGAAGGTTGGCAGTTAGAAAATCAAACAATTCAAATTGTCGAATGTGAGAGGACTATCTCCCAAACAAAATATCATAGCTAAAGGAGAATGCCGATGTCATCACCATATCTTGATTGGGACAAATTAGGGCATTATCTTCCCAAATATTAGTTGCGTTTTGGTTGTGATTGTACACAGTCTTTCCAACATGGCGGCATAGCTTGTATGTACTGCAGTGCAGCTGTGTAACATCACGGAGGGGACGTAAGGCGGTAACATGTGGAGAGAGAGCGTATGTGCACATGAGGGATCCCTGTGCCTGTGCCGGGGTGCCATTGCACATTTGCACACACATGTAGCTGTACACTGGGATATATGTGGATACCGGCTTGTTGTGTGGTGTGGTAGGGTAGAAGGAGTACCGGTAGTACTATATATTTCATTAGGTTTGTGTACAGGTCCCATCTGATTACATGTTAATGTAACGAGCTTCATCTGATTGTATCATGTCAATGATTTCACTGGTCACTTATAAAAACTCAGGCTTCTGGACATCTTTCTTTTGCTCTCTGTCTCTCTATTGCACGCTTGAACGCTCTCTATATGTATCTCTCATACTCATACTACTACCACTTTTACTACCACCACTACTAGTACTATTACTACTACTGCTACTGTTACTACTACTACTACTACTACGACTACGACTATGACTACGACTACGACTATGACTACTACGACGACTACTAATACTACTATACTAGTACTGCTACTACTGCTACTACTACTACTACTACTACTACTACTACTACTACTACTACTACTACTGCTACTGCTACTACTACTACTACTACTACTACTACTTTTTCTACTGCTGCTGCTACTATTAGTACAACTACCACTTTGACTAAATACTACTACTACTACTACTACTACTACTACTACTACTACTACTACTACTACTACTACTACTACTACTACTACTACTACCACTACTACTACTACTACTACTATTAGTACTACCACTTTTACTAAATACTTATACTACTACTACTACTACTACTACTACTACTACTACTACTACTACTACTATTACTTCCACTACTCCTTCCACTATTACTTCTACTATTACTGAATCTATTTGTATCATGAATATGTCTACTACCTTAGTGCCAGAGAGCCAATGTTGCACAAATAATACGCACAAGACATGTAGAACAGCAGTTTTTCTCTCACAAAAAGGGTTGATAAATCTGCTAAATTCACTACTACGTAAAGTTATACATTTACTTCCTTCAATTGATGTAGGCAAGGCAAGAAGTATGACGCTCAAGTCAACCCTCTTATGCATCCATCGCAAAGTGCCAGTGGCTTTCTGTTTGTGTATGCAATGCACACATGACAGAATAAATGTCATTCATGCAACTTTATGTAAATTCCTGTCTCTCAATTGCTCTCCTGGTTTTCTCACACTTTCTCTCTTTTTTTCTCACTCTTTCGCCATTTTTTATATTTCTCTGTGTGTATGTGTGTGCTACCATCTTTTATATCCCCCATTCTTATCTTTATCACTTTCTCTCTGCTCAGGATTTCTTATTGCTATCTGTTTCCCTTTTTCTTTTTCTTTTTTTTTCCTTTTTTCTCATTCTGTCTCCTTACTCTCTCTCCCTTTCTCTTTCTTAGCTCTCATTCTCTCTTTCTCTCTATCCCTCTTTCTCACTCTCACCTCCCTCTCCATATTTCTCTGTGGGAATGTCTGTGTTTCTTCCAGTCTTTCTCTTCCCCCTTCTCTGTTTCTTTTCCCCTCCTGTTCTGCGCCCCTCTTTCTTCCCGCGCTGCTCTCCTTTTCTCTCCGTCTCCACTCTCTCTTCTCCATCTTCCCATCTTTGTGAATGAAATTGACAGGATTATTTCCCCAGGAAGTCTAGAATGAGTATTACAGATGCAGCCTGGGATAGTTGCTACTCAGAGTGCCTGTGTAGGTCTGGGGCATATTACTCAAGATACAAGTACATGTAGTTTGACTGTATGTTGTGTTATGTTGATACATGTTTATGTATAATAAAGACCTTGTACAGAATATGTTGACTAATTCATGGACCTCCAGTCAAATTGACGTCAGTGAAATCCCTCTTGACATTCAAATTATTGAAACAAAATAATATGTTAGCAAGAAAGATTGGGCAAATTTTGAATTCTTTACATATCAGTGTGTTCAAATATCAGGCACTTCCCTTCTATGTCTTCATCGACTTATTCCTCTTTATCTGTCTATCTATGCGTCTCACTTTGTTTGTCTTCCCCCTTCCCATCTCTCTCTCTTTAACTCCCTTTCTCTCTTTCTCATTCTCTGTCTCTCTATGTTTCTTTATTTTGTTCTGTTTTTCTGTATCACTGTATCACAATCTATCTGCATCTTGAGTCTGTCTGTCTGTCTGTCTGTCTGTATGCCACTCTGTCTCAGTGGTCCTCTCCGTCTTTTTACCTATCTTCCTATCTATCTATCTCTCTCTGTAATTCTTGGACAGCCCATCCTTTTGAAGTGTTATGCTGTCAAAAAAAGCAGGCAATACTCACTGGTCACAATTAATAATGTTTCTCTTTCAGAACTGTAGTGTTAGTAAGCCCTGTGGGAATCCTTGTTATTTTTCGACAAGTGCAATCCTACTGAGAAGACAGAGCAAAAGAGAAACGGTTTGAAAATCATTACTGCGGGCTTATCTCTCCCACATTCTACACTTGGTAGCCTCGAGATGTTGAAATCTTAAACCACAACACTTAAGTAGGAGCAATGGGCATGAGATATCGCTCATCTCCCCACTGTCGTCAAGTGAGTTCTGGACCTCAATGAAGTTGAGATAGTTCTTCGTCAAAACCTTTTTTTTTTAGTTCGAGGCGATGTCTGCTCGGTCAGTAACATCTTTTCTTCGTCTTTCTTTAGCACTAGATTCCAGACGTTTGTTTTCTGCTAATTGGGTTGTATTTTGATCATTTGTCACGTGGCAGCGTTTGTGCATATTGATTGAACGTCTGATGGGATGTATTGTAATCTGATGTAAACTATTGGGTAATTCCCAGGCATGATATCAGTTGAGAGGTAACGGGAATTGATTCCATTGGTAAGTCATAGAGCTTATCCCGGGGATTAATGGAAAGAACACGTGTTTCCTCATTTTCTTCTTTCCCTTTCACCATGCTTCAGACCTACTCTCTTTCTGGTTAAGTACTAATTTGCAGCAGTTGGGTTTTGAACAATGTGCTGCATGAGCAAATTCTAATTGCTCATTCTGAGTGATATTTATGATAGTGGCAACAAAAATGACATGAGAGGAAGGAAACGAGAACAGTGCTAAGAACGAAAGGTATGCTGAGGATGAGGTTTGGATAAGAGAATATAATGAGTGAATTTAGACAAAAGAAGATATGTGTGATAAATGAGCCATATGAGAGGGAAAGAAAGACAGGTGGAAAACCACTGTTTGAGAGAGAAAGAAGGTGGGGGTACAGATTTGTACACATCGACAAATGTAGATAATTGTGGGCATGAGAAAGAAAATATAATAGTTCAATGTGCTATATTAAGAGGGAGAGAGAGAAGTGTTGTCTGTGAGAGAGGAAGCTGGGAAAAAGAAAACAGACAGATTAAACCTTCTTGGAGAGAGTGAAGGAAGATGTTGAGAAAGAGAATGGTACTTCGACAAACAAACTATGTGTGGGTGATGGAAAGATGGAGGAATATGACCGTGAGTGGGGAAACAAAGAAGGATAGACACACTTAGTGAATATTAACGGAGGCTAGACATACAGTTCAATCCTGTCCAAGGAATTCATAGAAATGACTCACAAATAGATTGCAAGGGGGGAACTAAAGGGATAGAAGGAACGATCGATTGAAAGTGAAGTGGAATTGTGGATTGGGAGAAAAAAAGAATGTTGTGGCTTTGAGGGCAACATGAGTGCAGCCGGGTAGCAGTCTGGATGACGCGAGGGAAAGTGGCTGTGTTTTTTGTCGGATTCTCTTTCAGCGTTGCCAGCATTCAAACTGATGGGTCAACAACCCGGCGTTCATTGCCCCGTGCTGGCGACGATGTCTGCTGCTGCTACGCACACACACAACAGTTTGCCTCACAGAAAGCGGAAACAAAAGTTTGAATGAAGGAACAGGGGGAAATTGATTTTTTTTTTTATACAGAATGGATGTTTAAAGAAGTGCCTCTTCATTTTTGAATGAGAGAAACTTTTGACAGCTTGGTAAAGAGGAATTTAAGAGAAAGTGAGAAAGGGGTTAGAAAATGGGTAGAACACAGGATTTATTTTGATGGCATCACAGTTTACTTTTAACATATAAGATGATCCTGATATGCTAACTCATGTTGTACAGAAAAAGGTATAAGTTACTGCTTCATACATTTTTTGTGGAGGATCTTTTCTCTGTGTTGTTCTCAGTAGTATGTGTTCTCACATTTGAACCTTGCTCTTTGTGCCATCTATATTTACCAGTAGAGCGAGCTTACATCTCCAGAATGAATATGATATCTGTGTCTATATTGATTCATCCATCCATCTATAAATGAGTTGGAAGTGCACATTAATGTGTTACATCATGCTCCCTGTACTATGGCTACGCGTCCTGTCAATTCATTAGGTTATATAAATGTTGCTGTAAATGTGTCTTTTTCAGCCCGGTCTCGTAACTTCATTGCAATAAATAACGCCTTGTCTGCACGTACATGCAGATTATATGCCATAAGCCGCCGCTTACTTCCACATATCTCCCCACTGGACTAGTAAACCATTTCACAGTGCAATCACAATATTGACTCTCAAATTCTACCATTTGCTTACCTATTAATGTCCTTTTATTTGTGGATCAATGTCTATAGTTATGTCTTTGTCCATACATGAATGTCACTTTGTTGACAAATTATGGGCTATTACGTTTTTAGTTCAATGTGCAAGTGCTGTTATGTATAGAGGGGCATGAGGCAAGATTGACACGGTACGTGTCAGACGTGCCAACACGCAAGGATTTCAAGGCTCTGCCAAACCAATAGTAGATTTACACATTATGTGCAAGGTTCATTCCCACATGGACTTTATTGGGTGTTCATTTATATCAAATAAGGTCCCTCTTCATTAGCCTGATCAGATGAAATAGCGAGCTAGTTTGCTGATCCGGGGAACTAGCCTCAAGTTGCAATCTCGGGATGCATAAATTATCCAGATGTTCGCACACACGCAGTGTGCGACGGGAATAGGCCACGACCGCATGGCTTCGATTGTGAGCTTGCATTCACGCACGTATTAAAACCTAATGTAAACAATCCCTCAGCTAGTGCGCACTGATGCATGCCGGGAATCGAGAAATTTTCAGGCTAATGAAGACGCTCCGAGCTAGTTCCACCGAGCCCAAGATTTCTTGGGAAATTTTCTTGACCAAATAGCTAGCTATTTCGTGATCTGGCTAGGCTAACTCCATCAGAAATAGCTAGCTAATGAAGACGCCCCTATAGTGAGGTGGTACTACACCTGCCATGGATGAATGTCTTGTATATGTGATTTGTATGCTTTGCTGTAGGTATTGCATATGCTCACACCCCTATTCTTGTGTGTAATTTCATATAATTAATTTGATTATCTAGCTAGATATCTAGTGATGTTACACTTAACTCTTAACCTGCCGATGTCTCATTTTTGCGACTAAGAGGTAACGTGCCGCTGTCGCAAATTTGCGACCAAACTCTAATAGAGAAAACCTCCGGCACAGAGGGGTTTTACTCCTGGCAAGTTTTGAGTTAATATTTCACACCTTATAGCTTGAGTGTCATTCAAGCTATTACTAGATAATGGAAAAGTATATAGATAGTGGGTTGCTAAGCAACAGTATAATTCCGCTGGCAAGGAATTGTCACTGGTTTGGACCATGAGTCATTAGATAAAGTGTGTTTGTGAATTTGAAACATGAAATCTGAAACATGGCAAAAGTATAGTTCCAATTCTCCCTATCGCATATAGCCGATATCCAGCGATATCACCTCGCGATACCGATATCTGATCGATTGCTCTTGGAACATATACTTCCGGTAAGAGTTTGTTGTCGGCGCAAAGTGATCTAGAAATCGCTTTTTTTGGATGAATTAATCAGTGAACAATTTATCTAGGGTTAAGGTTATGGTCAGGGTTAGGTATAGAATTAGGTTTAGGGTTAGGGTAAGGGTCAGGGTTAGCTTTAGAGTTAAAATTCATAAAATTAGTGGGAAACCGTGGTCCCTATTGTACGGAATGTACGTGGACCGGAAGTTCGTATCCCAAGAATTAAAGGTAAAATAATTAGAGCGCCACACACGTTCAGATTCGGAGGGCTATATGCGATAGGGAGAATTGCTAACAAAACACCAGTATAAATAGAGCTGCTGTTGTAAATTCTGCTTGAGCGTTACTGGGACATCTCTCTCATGTCCCTGGCGTTACATCGTACCAGGATCACTTCCCGTGTGATTAGATCTAATGAGATTGCATTTTGTGCTGTAGGTAGTGTGAACAGGGTTAGTGTTTGGTGGAGCTGGCATGTAAGGTTTTTTGATTAATAAAACCTCCAGTGTGGTCTGACCTTGGGGTGAGCAGCAAACCTTCAAACCTTGAGAGCAAATTTACTGCCACCACCACTGCTGACAACGAAACCCTACTGTGGCAAAGAGAGAGCACATGTAATATTGTAGGGCTCCACACTAAAGTCTATCAAAGGGGTTTCTGACTTGATTTAAAGGGTTACTAAATTAGAGAAATAAGTTCCCACTAATCTATGTAAAATTATCCACTAAAAACGAATTTCACATTCGTTTGCCGCAATAAAGTCTCATTTTGATGAAAATTTGAAAAAACGCACGCCTATAGTGACGTATAAGAAGTCAAGATTCCATAGATTGTATGGAAGTCAACAATGGACCATTTTCGTAATGTATTCACAACTTTCCCCCTAAATGCGTTAGAGTTTAACATTTAATCACTAATCCTCAAAATGTTCGGGTCGAACATTATTGGAGGCTTTTTGAAGGCCTTTTGTCTTCCCAATACAATTTATTCCCTTTAAAGAAAATAGAGAAAGAAAATAGAAGGCAATACGGGAAAAGGTATTTCATGAAAAAATTAATATCATTATGTACTTATTGCATATATTTTTTAGAAACTCTATCATTCTTGAAAAGGGAAAGGAATAACTTCGCAGTGTGCCTCTAGAGACAATTTTTTCCAGACATCTTTTTTCTTCATGAAGTTGTGAACTTGTTGCAACCTTTTTTGCAATCTTCTTCTGAAGCCCTGGATTTAAAAATGAAATTGCTTGATCAGTTTTCTTCGTCTGGGAAGAAGCAACTCAATGTCTGCCTCCTCTATTTCTTGACATTTTATCACTTGTTTTGGTCTCAGTGTAGATCTCCTTGATGTGATTTTTTTTTAAATAAAGAATTCATGTCTCCTTTTTTAAAGTGAGGTTGAGAACATTAATTGAAGAATTCCAAAGTCTGCGCCGTTATGCTTCGGAGATATGACGAAATACATATTTATTTAATCTTATACCCTTTTTAGACTGGCAAACTTTTTTCAAACCCGAGCTATAGGTTGGGCTAAGGGGGGGGGGGGGGGGGGAGTGTCTCTCCGGACATGAAATCAAGGTTGTTTCCATGGAAGGTTAAACACTCAATAAACGATAAAGGATAATTTTTGCATTCCGAGTTGCGAGCTTACGTATCCCAAGTTTCGAGCTAATGAAGATGCGATTGCAACTTGAAGCTAGTTCCCCAGATCAGCAAACTAGCTCGCCATTTCGTCTAATCGGGCTAATGAAGACGCACCTCATGTGATAGTGATACTAAAAGAGTTAAGTTGGCTTGTTTGTCAGTGAACAGGCAACACCAATGCAGGGGGTAGGGTTATTGTTTGAGAAGGTCCTCCCCACTATATAAATCTTGCATGATCACAGAATGCTCTTGTATTGTCTTGTACCTCCAACATCATTGGCGATAGATTTCTGAAAAGTATACTCCACTACTACAAAACATGACTCTACTGCTCTAATGCATTTACCAGTTTTCCCATGCGATTATAAAAAATGATTAATTGTGAATAATGTGGCTGAGCTTAGGCTGCGCTTCTCCCATTGGCGCGCCCTCTCAATCACCTCGCAACTCATGATTGGTTAATGTGTTGCCGGGGTCGGGATGAGGTCAGCCATTATAACCTTATCAGCCCGGGCTTTGAGGGCCTTTGTCTGTGTTTGTTTGTCACGGGTGCCGGGTGATGCATCATGGGCATGAAAAGAGGGGATGAAATGAAATGAAATGGATTGGAAAGAGAAATAAGAGATCAGACTATAATACCATGATCCAGGGGTTGAAAAGTCTCCCTGCAAGGATTAGCAGAGGTTGGAGCATATAGTTTTACGCTAGAATAAATTTAATTAAGTGCTCTAGTATCATGAACCAGAATAGATCAGTGAACAAGTAACACTAGGGCTGAGGGCAATGTAGTCCTTATAAAGAAAGCCCCCTGGAATCAATTTCTTAGTTGTTCCCATGGAGTATATCTGTGGTAATATTCTCAGAAATATTTGTATACAATAGTAAAATGTGAATTGTAACATGAGGATAGGAAATATGTATGTGAAATCAAATGAACCATTGGGAAAATGTTTGCAAACCAATGATATTGTACCTGATCAACTTTTCTTCCTCCTTTTTTTTCTCCTTATCTCTTATAGCAGGATAGTGGGCATGTCATATTGGCTGTGTTTATCAACTTTTCAGAAATTTAAACGCGTTTCCAAAAGGCCTTAAAACGCGTTTAAAAAAACGGTGCATTTATCAACTCCAAAGGCCTTTACGAACGCGTTTCCAACCGCGTTTATCAACTCGATCGCCCAAGTCGAAAACCGGCCTTGTCACTGAAAACATGTGGTTTAAACGTGTTTCAAAACAGCGTTGCGTTTATCTCGCTTCTTTAAACGTGTTTAGGATTGTACAAATTTGAGTGTTTCAAAACTGCTTTCATCAATGCTATAAAGAAACATTGTGTATAGCATCATCGTATATTGAACAGGGTGTCCATACACCAAACACATCGATCCCCTAATGCGATAAAGAAACGTGGTATCGTGAACAAGGCATCTAATCACATATTTTATTCTAAAGCTCTACAGCAAAATGTTGCATAGGTGCAGAGATTGCTACTGCCCATGTTGGTTTTTTTTGTTGTTTTTCATGAGCACACACTAATTTGGGTTCATGCTTCCCATAAATGAAAGGTCCAGTCTTCTTATGTCATGTGCAGTCACGCTTAGCTCGGCCCAGATATACAACATATCGTTAGTAAGCATCCACGCACATTATGGGCCATTCTAGTTTGAAACATTGTACAGAAGCTAGTTCATTTATACCATGTATCATTAGTTTTGTTCATGGAACATGAACATGTGGGAAGTGTATGCGTCACAGTACCTCATTGGAGCAAGTGCAAGAATTGTGCTGTATGCAGCTCATTACTCATTAGCAGAGACATAAAGTTGTGGGGGCGGGTGGGGGGGGGGGGGGGGGTTGAACCATACTGAGCATCCCCAGCTCATCTCAATTGTCATCATGCCCCCCCCCCCCCCACCTCTTTTATTCTGAACAGCATGTCATGTTTTATTTTGGGAATGCAGAGTGTTCTGATCTAATTCATCAACCTACTTTTCATGAATGAGTCTCCTAGCTTTCCCTCGGTCATCATTAGACAAGGGAGGCTTCAACCCTGCAAGACATAGCCTACCTTTCAGGCTATTTGCCATTTCTAAACCAAAATATTTAATGAATGAGTCTGGCTACAGTAGACTTATCAGTCTTTGGGCTTGTTTATCAACTCTTTTTTTTGTAGAATTAGGTTTCCAAATGCATTTAAATTTTTTTAAACGCATATCAGGGAGTTGATAAATGCAAAGGTGTTTTGATTATGGGGCTCAGAAAGCTGTTTTGAAACACGCAAATTTGTGCGATCCTAAACGCGTTTGAGCCAGAAACGCGTTTAGAGAAGCGAGATAAACGCAAAGCTGTTTTGAAACGACTACAGTGCACATGTAACGGCGCAGTAGAGCTGCGCAGTGACAAGGCGGGTTTTTGGACTTGGGCGATTGAGTTGATAAACGCACCGTTTTTTTTAAACACGTTCGTAAAGGCCTTTGGAAAAGCGTTTCAAATTCTGAAAAATGATAAACATGCCCTTAATTTCTTCACCAGCTTTCTGGACAGACTGAGAAAATAGGAGTGACTAGTATTTTAGGACTAGACTCCATTTTTCAATTTGGATAACAAATGTTGTAACAGCTTGGAAGCAAGGCTATGCAAGAACCTGCAGAAAATGTGTTCTCCCTGAATTGTGGTCGTCTTCTTTTTCAGATGCTGCCCCTCATTTGAGGCTTGGCTGGCAGAAAATATGGTTCTGTGTGATGGTTGGGAACGACTGGTATGAACCTTGCAATATTGCACTGTACATGTATGATACATGGAATGTAGAGGTGAGGGGGGAGAATGAGAAAAGACTACAGGAGCTCTTGTAAATGGAGTGTCATTCTCCCATGAACCTGGGTCTCATTCTTGTTTGATGTGAGGTTAAATAGAAGGAATCATCTGTAAATTGTTTTCATTGATTTCATTCCAAACTTGGTGGTGATGGCACAAAATATCAGCCATGATTACGGCCTGTTAACACTACCGCTTCTACCCCTTACCTTGAAGTGAGTTGAAATGTGCAGATCTTTTAAACATGAGCCTGCACAGGAACTGTTCTTGTGCTGCTGATTTTAAATCCCTTCTAAAGAAACTTCACTGGTCACTAGGGAAAGAAATCTATTAACTTTGAACAATATGGATGTACATTTCATTGGTGATATAATAATAATTATAATAATTAAAAATAATTAACAGCATTTAAATAGCGCTTATCACAAAGAATGTCTCTAAGGGCTTGAGGAAAAAAAATAAAGAGAAAGACAAGGAATTCAGCTAAAATCAAATTATACATGTTGACAGTTGACAGTATATATATATATAATAGTAATAATAATATACCGGTATTGTTCTAACACAGTTAGCATTTACATCTTGAGGTTATGTGTGAACTAGCCTGTCAGGAGCTCCTTGAAGATGATTGTTCTCACCTTCACCTTCAAGTCAATGATAGGTATTATCTGGCACACTTTGGAGTTTGGACTATACCGCAATGCTGTCAAAAAGGCACCCATCACTGGAATGCTGTGGTGAAAAGTGATGTACTGTATACGCCACATATTTCCGAGTCTAATTGTTCGCGAATCAGGACTTCTTGACAATTTTGCGAGTGGTTAAATTCGCGATTGTGGAGTACTAGTACTAGTAATACATGTGCTAGAGCATGTCATATTCATAATTTTGTGTTTTTAAATTCGCGAATAATCCAAATTCGTGAAATTTGCCAAAATAAAAACCCCGCGAAATATATGGTGTATACAGTACCAGGTGGACAATAATTTTACTTCATAACTGTCTGTAGCCAACTAATGTGTGAATATCTGTATGTGCTCACATGTAATAATTTAGGTGTCTGTGCAAAATGTGAAGACTAATGAAAGTGATATCAGAGTTTTCCAGCAAAAAAACACAATGGTGGTAAGTGGTAATGTCATAGAAGAAGCAGAACTTGTTTTCAACCTATGATTTGGAATATACTCATACAACACAATGACTAAGCAATTATTTGGTCTAATCCAGTGATAAGGATTAGGATTCAAAATACCCATCTGGACCTTGATACATGCTAGTCTGGTCTAGCAGATGGGTCTGAATTGGGTTTAATCCAGTGATTAGGATTAGGGAAAGGATTAGGATTCACACTATCCACCCTGGACCTTGATACATGCTAGTCTGGCCCAGGTAGATTGGTCTGAATTTGGTTTAATCCAGTGATTAGGGTTAGGGGAAGGATTAGGATTGACAATACCCATCCTGGACCTTGATATGTGATAGTTTGGTCCAGGTAGATTGGTCTGAATTGGGTTTAATCCAGTGATTAGGATTAGGGGAAGGATTAGGATTCACACTTATCACCCTGCACCTTGATATGTGCTTGTCTGGTCTAGCAGATGAGTCTGAATTGGGAGATTAGGATTAGGAATCCAGTGATTACAATAAGGATGTCCAGATTTGGCTGTCATTTACAAGTACTGTATTGATATGAATTAAGTTCTTCAGCTACTGGGTAATATTGCTATAATTCTACTCTTTTGACTTCTACCACTACTTCTGCTATTACTACGACTACTACTATTATTACTACTACTACTACTACTACTACTACTACTACTACTACTACTACTACTACTACTACTACTACTACTACTACTACTACTACTACTACTACTACTACTACTACTACTTCTACCACTACTACTACTACTACTACTACTACTACTACTACTACTACTACTACTACTATACTGCTACTATTACTGCTACTACTTCTACTTCTACTTCTACTTCTTCTTCTTCTTCTACTACTACTACTACTACTACTACTACTACTACTACTACTACTACTACTACTACTACTATTACTACTACTATTACTACTACTACTACTACCTCTGCTACTGCTACTACTATTACCACCACGACTACTTTTACTACTTATACTGTTACTTCTACTGCTACTTCATGGCATTCTTATATTTGCAAAATAGATTATCATAAAGAAAACATTAAAGAGTAGACACTTCACTGAATCATCATCATAATAATCACAATTCCATGATCAACAGTGCTATTATCAATATAATCATGATATTAATTATTATGTTTAGGTCAACAGTATTCCAGTTATTCAGATTAAATGACAGACCACCTAATTTGTTTCAATAATGCATAACATTTCTTGTTCATTCTGTTATTCACCGATCTATGGGGTGGTCATCTTGAGATTTGGGGAAAGTGAAAATAAGGTCTGAATAGGTAGACTAAACCAAACATCTGGGTTGGTGAAGCAGACAGTGCATTGTTATTTGCATTCTTTTGGCTGTCTGTCTTCTCGCCTCTTTTTCCCTCTCTCTTCTTTATCCCCCCCCCCCCTCCCTTCTCTGTATATCTGTCTGGGTATGGCCATTTAAACTTGCAGATTATGAGTTAATTATCAAGAGTTGCTGGCAAGTACCCCCAAACAGCCAAAAATAGTTTTTGAATCATTGAGCTCTAGATATTTTTTTTATTATTTTGTTATAATAGGTAATATATCATAACATATTTTTATATCAATAGCTAAATATATGTGTGTAAAGATATCTTTGTAGAATGGGTTTCCTGTAATAATTATGTCACAGTACTTAAAAGTTCTTCATTGAATACATCTGCTTGTCTTACAGTTATAGCTGTGGAATGTCTGAAATTATTATGACTAGTAATGCTATAAATTAGGGTTTGAAAGGGAAGACTAGTCAATGTACTTGAGATTACATTTCAAGATGTGGCCTTCATTGTGTGCTTTCTGCCTAGTCTGATATGTCATACCCCAGGAATGAGATACATCACTGTGAAAACTTGAAGTCCTCAGTGCTCTTTTCTTCCAGAAATCATGATGCTTGGAGACCCATTATACTGAGAAAATCATTTGGTTGCTAAATCTGTCCTTAAACAAATCAATATCGATGATGGTGATGATGACAGCTTATTTATATCTTCTTATGAGTAAATTACCCAGTAACCCTCTCAGGACCAGGCCATAAAAACTTGATGGACTTTCTACAGATCTCCATGCCAGTAGTAATAAGAGGGTTGACACTGTCACATGAGGCTGTCATCGGAAGAGAGCTATTATTTATTTGTGACCTATGTTAAAAAAAAAAAGGGGGGGGGGTCGTCACAGGGTCTGTATGGGTAGACTAGTAGTGATCTTGCTCATAGCCCCAGTTGAGGTCAGCAGCCCAGTACCCAAAGGGCAATAGAATGTAGGAGGGCTGTATGGGATTTACAGGGCAGTGTGTGTATAGTATGTGTGTGTGTGTGTGGTGGCTGTGTGTGTGTGTGTGGTGGCTGTGTGTGTGTGTCTATAGTGTACCATAGATGTATACCCTGTCTGTAGTGAGCTGGTACTAGGAGTGGGGGTGGGGGGTGGGAGAACCGGTGGTGTGTGGTATTCTTCAGTACACACAGAGTGGAGAGTTGTCTTGTTCATACAAAGTATTGTATATTCCTGAATGGAACTACTGGTAGTATATTGGAGGGGGACTCGATTATCAAGCTTGATGCATACATATCTATCTCTCTCTTTCTACCTGTGTCTTTCTCTCTCTCTCTCTCTCTCTCTCTCTCTCTCTCTCTCTCTCTCTCTCTTTCTCTGAATGGTTCACCAGTGTGCCATATACAGTCTGCATTGAGATCCCTGGTACAGCACACACATCTAATGCCACCACGCTCAGTATGTGCACGCATATAATACACCATGTGTGAAGGCTATGCACACACCGTACATGTGTGTGTACATCCTGGTATACACACACACACACACACACACACACACACACACACACACACACACACACACACACACACACACACACACACACACACACACATGACTGTGTAGTCTGCTTGTGGTGCGGAGTAACACAAACTACATGGAAGTAGGCATACAGAGAAACAGTACAGTGGTAATGCTGGGGACTGAGGTAATAGGTATAGAGGGTCAGGCTGCCGCATTGCGATCCATGTGCCTCGTCTGCCTGCCTGCAATAATCCTCCTGCCAGTGTGTGTGTGCTTTCATTCACGTTCTAAAGTGCTCTACAGTCTTCTATGCCTGAGCCAGCCGTAGCTCGCTATAGCACCGAAGACACATAGCTCGCTCCCACCATCACAGGCAGCGATAAACCGGCTGTGGGATTCTAAATGCGGCAACCAACGACAACCGGCCTTCCCTATCAGATCGCTGCCGCTCTTTTTTTCCCCCCTCACTCACCCTCGTCTCTCACTGCGCTCGAGGTTTTTCTCGTGCTTTCAGCCTGCCTCAATTCGGAACGGCTCGGAAAGTTGCCCCCCCCCCCCTTCTCTCTCTCTCTCTCAATCGCTCTCTCTGTCCCTCTCTGTCTCTCTCTCGTGCTCTCTCCCCTGTCGGTGTCTGGGCTTCGCACAGCCAGCCGCCGTGGTTCATTCATTCATTCATTCATTGATGCGGACCCGGCACACAGTAAGGCTCCATGGGTTGGCTGCTAGTGCGTGTGTGACTGGCCAGCAGTGTGCGACGGAACGACTCGGCTAGCTGCTGCAGTAGCAAGGGAAAGGAGCATGCTGCAAAAGCTGTGAATCTGCCCGGGAATTAAACCACCACCCTCTCTAAAAGAGCCAGGAGTATTCCTATAAGGAGTTATACCTGCATCTGGACAACCAGTTCCCGCCGCCCGTTTCTCACATTTTTCCTGGAATGTTCGCGGAATGCCGCCAGCTTTTCACACTCAGGGTGTAGGCAAGGATAGCCCCCCTTTCTGCTAATTCTTTTTGGGGGGAATCTGGGGAGCCAGATCAAGATTGTGTGCCTGTGTTGGATAGTCTTACGTCCCGAGTATTCTGCAGCGCCCCGCCGTACATGCATGCAGTAAAATTGGGAGCGGCAGGAGTCGTAGTAGGCTTTCGCGTAGCATCGTTGTGGCTCAGAGGACCAGAGTGTTCTGATGTCGGCCGAGACGGAGAGAGACCCTCACGGCAAGTCTCCAGCAGACAAGATGCGTGTAGTGTGTAAGTAGATTCCCTCATTCTGTCTCTCACTCTCGTTTTCTCTAGCCAAAACTAGGCTTTTTTCAGCAGACAAAATCCCTTGTCTCAATTTCTAGGCATCTGTCAGCAGAAAAGATGCGTGTAGTGTGCAGGTAGATTCCCTCATTCTCCCACTCTAGTTTCCACTACCAAATAAAATCTTTCAGCAGACCAAATGCGTGAAGTCTGTTAGTAGATTCCCTCCTTATTTACTGTGGAATTGTTCTATCCAAGACTAGTTAGAAAGATTGACTATGATCCTCTTACCTAGTCACAACCCCAGCCAAAGAGCCTCTAATTTGTGGTCATCTCTGACTAATGTGTTAAGATGTCCTTCTGTCCTGAATTCAATCCCACCCCCCACCCCCACCCCCACCCCCACCCCCACCCTTTCCAAAATGCCCATTTATTCTGGCTGTAGATATAGGGCTAAGCAGTGGAGAAGTGATTCTCTTTGATTTCCTAACCCTATCTTATCAAGCTCCTATTATGGGTATACATTTAATGTTTAAGTACACTACAGCTCAAAGGAATTGGCATAGGGAAAGGGAAAGGGAAAAAAGGGAAGGAGCCGCAGTTGAGACGAGGTATATTTTGTCCAGTTCAGCATGAAACATGATGCTTTTTAGGCTAATGCATCATGTTTCATGTCGAGCTGGGCAAAATATACCACGGTTTAAAACTGCGGGTCCTTCCCTTTCTTCCCGTTCCCTTTCCCTATGCCAATTCCTTTGAGCTGGAGTGTATGTTACATATCAACAACCTCACACCCAAAATCACGACCTGGCTATCTCTCTTCCCTCCGTGCTGCTCTTACAGTCAAACATTTCACCTTGATGTGAATCTTAATGCATTCTATTTTATTTTTTTGAGAAATTCATCATTTTTTTTGTAATCCAACACTTAATCCATTCAATATAGAATGAAGCAAAGTTCAAAATGAAAAGAAGTTATTGGCATATACCCAGTCAAAAAGATAGTGTGACACTGGGTGTATGCTTGAAGAGATCAAGTTGAAATTCCCGAAGAAAGCTCTTTCATGTTGAACAGCAATTCTCCATTTAAGCAGTTTGTATCATCCATGTAAATACTGTAGCCCACAGATGATTAAATGCCATTAATCAGTCCAAAAGTACATACCATATTGATTGTAGGTAAGTTTAATAATCACAAGCATTGTTTGTCCAAAATGCAGACTCCCGCCTGCTCAGAATATTTGATAACAATCGAGAAAAGAGAAAGCTACCCAAAAGATGTGAAAAGAAAGCAAAACATGAGGGAAAAAAACGCTGCATGAGATCCACCAGTCTACAATGTGCATATATATGACCGGCATTCCCAGCAACTCGCCACGTTTTAGATCTGTGCAAATTCCCCAACTTTTTCCCCTCTTTTTCCGAGACTGCGCTGCTTTGTTGAGAGAAAGCCTACACGAGTCGCCCCCTCCCTGCTTTCAATTAACCTCTGACTTTTGCTGTGTGAGAGCTGCTGGAGATTATAACCTTTGGAGCTATACAATCTAGACATGCGAGACGCTAGAGCAGGCAGGCAGGCAATGAGCAAGTGCTCTTTTCACAAGACCGGCCTGCCCCTCCATGAGGTAGAACAATTCATCAACCACACATCAAAAATAAGACTGTATCTTTACCATCAAGCATTTATCAAATTTGTAGAAGAGAAGTCTATTCATAGTCCAATATGTGGGCAGAGTATATATACTTCCACTCCATATGACATGGGGAATAGACCTATGTGGACATTTACCATGTAGAAATCATTGTTAGTTTGGATTGTTTTTGTAGTACGTAGTTTAAGATTATGTAATTCTATTTAGTTCATTCTAAGCGCTTTGGGCCTTATGGGAAAAGCGCTATATAAGTAATAAGTAATAATAATAATAATAATGATTTGTAGAGATGAAGATACTCTGTCATTAAGAGTGAACGAATCTAATTGAAGTAATCCTAATATTGTTTTTGTGGTAGACCTGGAAGTTATAATTTTGGAATTGCTGTAATTAATTTGATCAGTTAAGAATAAAATATATTATTTGACCCATACCTGGAGTAATTGTCAAGTGGAAACTGGCATGCTATTACCTGTACATATATATTATTTCTAGGACAAAATATTAAATTTTAGACATGGAGCATTAAAATTAGGCTTTATTCCAATGAAAATTCAAATTCATGTTTTCAGTAATAATATTTCAATAGCTATGATCATGGTTATAGTCATACTTTTATTATAACACACTATTAGTCAGGTAATTTTTCCAAGGAGGTTTTTATTGATAATTTGATTTACATGTGTTTTCAATGTGCTTTTATTATGTTCTACTTTCTGCTGAAACCTCAGTTTTTAGAGTGTATGAGTTTGTTGAGTTGCATTAAAATATTGGAGACGAATTGAAAGATAATAGCTTTTTCTTTCCTTAACCTCTGATATGGAAAAAAAATGAAATATGATATCACTGGGAACAGAATGATTCCAGTTGCTAGTATTCTCTTTGAAAAATAGTGTAATCAGGTTTTTACAGAAGTTTGGATGTGTACTGTACTGTTGGATGTTGTATGGTAATGTATTGTGATATAGTTTCAGCAGATATAACGTTGAACATGATTGCAGTGAGATAAAATGTCATGGGGCATAATATGTTTCTGCCCTCACCCAATCCAAAATGTAAAGTCATTCTGACTTCCAGGCTATTAGACATTTTCTTAGTGTATCAAAGAAATTGACACTGATTAGTCTACTGCAGCCAGACTGCTTTATTGAGTAATTTGGTAAAGAAATGCACAAAAGTCTGGAAGTAAGGTTAATATAAAGTCTAAACAAGAAACATACTGTGTAAACTAGTTGGCTAGCAGCCACCATATATCCTTCATTAGGGCTAGTTAAACATTTCCCCTCTTAGCCTCAGTAGTCACTTGATCAGGGTATATATATATATTGCTGCTTGCAGGAGGAAATAACCCTTATATCATATAACCTTCAAGTAGCTCTATATATTTCAGATGTGTAAAGGGGTAGGGACGGGGGGGGGGGGGGGGGGGGGGAGCCTCATCAGGTGAGATACATGTGCCTGGAGAGAGGGGGATAGATGGGGGTGGGGGAGAAAAATCTTGACCCACCTAATATGATTGGGAAAGAGAAATGTGGAACACTGTTAAGTTAACTTATTAAATGCTGAAGGATTTTAACAAAATTATGTAATCTTTAGAAAAATGATATGGAAAAATTCATTCCTGCCAATATTACACCATTGAAGTTTACTTTAATACTTTTCTTGAATATAACTCAATCGTATTAAGATTTCACACCATTTCTTACTGATTAAACAATAAACACCTTTCTATAAAATGTTCAAATTGTGCAAGTGCCGAGGTTAATCAGACCAACATCCATACACAACTACATGTATCAATATCCATTTTGAACTTTGAGACACAGATATCTGTTTTTTGTTTGGAACTTGGCTCCAGCAATTGTTGTGTTTGTGCAGTGCACCAGTCAGTGAGCATTTAGCTTTGTTTTGCATTGAGTAGACTAAACAATGTCAGTGCTGTGTAATGAAGAAAACAGCATTTTAAGATACAGCCAGTAACATCTGATTTCATCCTATATTATCACATCAAAGTAACAAACATCCTGTATTCAGCAAATTGAAGAAAAATGTTATTAGATATTATGAAGATGAAGATGAAAAATATATTCATGATTTATCTGGTAATCACAGAAAATATATTTAAATGTGGCAGTCACCACAAAGTTTACTTATAAAGCACATAAGCAGAGAAATGTGACCTGTGTATATCAGTGATTTTATGTGAAGTGTTATCTTCTTTTTTCTTTAAATTTATTTCAATAAAAAGCCTGTGCAGAGCTAAATGTATTGAAAAAAGGTAAAGAAATTTAACACCCGAAATGCCTATTCATCCATAACTATCCCATGTATAGTTTCTTGCATTGATTGGTTTCTTCATGTGAAGAAGTAGAAGGAATGAAATCCATTTCATAACAATTGACCTCATTGTTGGCCTAGTTTGTCTGCAGCTTTGGGGGATTAAAGTCTTAAGTGCCTCGAGAAAGAACCTGGAAGAAGAAGGAAACCCTGAATGAAACAAAAGCAGACAAATTGGAGAAACATATAGGTAAAGAGAAGACATGCTGGATTACAAAGAAGTTGTACATTTATGAAGATCATGATGGAATCCTCATCTTTAATCTTATTCAAGTGATATTTTCAACCCTGCACACTCTCCTACAGTCCTACACACTCTCCTCAACAATATCCCATTGTTTCCAAGAGTTAGGAGAGTTACATGTATATGACGGGGCTATGATTTTATTATACACATACTATCTTTCTTTCAAAAAATGTATTAATTCTGTTAACTCCTGCTATTTGTACATTTGTACAAGTCCTTGCTGACATTTCCATCAGTAATGAAGGTAGAAATTATATTTCGTTGGACAAAGGATGTGGCTTCAAAACCACAAAGCCTATGATTATGTGATTTATTTCTTTAAAAAACCCCCAACTTTTTTGTTCTTTCTGATTGTGAGCATGGACTATTATGACAAAGAGAGGGGAGATTTAGAACTATGTTTGTCACGTGCCAATAAAAGGAAAGACCTAATGTACATAATGCTCTGTAGAGAGTGTAGACCTGAACTGATCTATATAGAATCTATTTATCTACGGTACTGTACAATGTAGGTATGGGCTAAATATAGACATTGTCCAAGGCTGCTGTCTGTGAGAGATTTCGTGTATTTATGCTGTGGAAACCTGAAGATATTGTGGCCTTTTTTTTATTGTGGGACCTGAGAGACCAGTTCCACAAACACTATAGAGGTCTTTAATCTGTTGTATGTGTTCTAGTTCTAGTACTCGTACTAAATTTAGTGCTAGTCCTAGTACCAGCTCATAAAATGTCATATAGCATGTCATCTTTACCTGTCATGTTGTTTGCATGAAGAAACTAGATCAAACCATTGCCAAAAAAGTTCCTCTGGTCTGTGATTTCATGTCATCACATTTGATAAAATCTCATTAAGTTCACTTAGAGCAGTACGGCTCTGTACTGGGTCTGGATACTTTGATCATACTGATCCTTTATTTTCTAGACTAAAAACATTGAAAATTACTGATATTCATTTCATGCAAATTGCAGTGTTCATGTACCGCTCAAACAAAAACGAATTGCCTTCATCATTTTGTGACGATTTCACTTTAAATAGAGACATTCATAACTATCCAACTAGACATTCTTCTGATTTTCATTT